>JAJMZS010002986.1:0-80615 GCA_023807205.1 Isotricha prostoma | reverse complement strand
ACACATGAATAACTTGAATATGAATAATATTGATTATCATTACAATTAACACATTCTTTTTTATTTTCATTATAAATTGTAGGAGGAGGACAATTTATAATTTCAATTCTTTTATTTTGAATTCTTTCTTCTCCAAAATTAATTATTTTAATATCATATTCACCTGTTGTAATTGATTCTTTATTTGTTAAATTAAATGTAATATTTAAAGAATAAGAATCATTATTAATTGTTGAAGTAAAATTTGATGAATTAATTGTAAAATTAAATAAATCATTTTTCAATATAATTGATTGAATACAATTTTCTACATATGTTCCTTTAAATGTAAAAATAGTTGTTGTACTTTTATTATAATAAATATTATTTGAAATATTAATTAAAGTTGAATAAAAATATAAAGATGTAATTTGATAATATGTGTCATTACATAAATTTTGTCCATATAATATATATGGATATCTAAAATCGGATATTATTATATTAGATAATTTTATATTAGCATTATTAATTGAAATTATATTATTTGATGAAGCAAAGCCTTTAAAATCAGTTTCTAATTCAATTAAATCATTATTAGTATTATTAAGAATAAATTCTTGATTACTTTCTATTTCAGATGTATCTATAGATATAAAATGATTCATTGTATTATTTGGTTCTAAATAAATAGTATTATTGTTAATTTTCAATTTTTTTATGAAATGTATAATAATAAGTATTAGTTGAATCAACTAATATTGAATAATTTCCTATTGTTATATTCTTTGGAATATTAATCAATAATGTATTTGAATTTATTACTTCATGAGTTAAGGATTTTGTTTCTGTATTTTTCTTAATTAATGCTACACTTGTTTTTTCATTAACAGTTAAATTTGTTAATAATTCTATTTTTTCTCCAATATATGCACAATTTCTTTCTATATCTTCTTCATTTTCTTCTAAATCTCTTAATTTAATTAATTTTTCTTTTATTTCATATATTTTTTTTAAATTATTTTTATTATATATTTCAATATTAATTATTTCTTCATTATTATTTTTTATTTCATATTTATTATCAATTGATTCAATTAACTTATCAAATATTTTAATTATAAATTTTTCTTTTGATAATATATTCAATATTAATTTATTTTTAATTTTTTCAATTCTATAATATATCTTTTTAACTTTTATCATCTTATTTTTTATTTCAATATTTATTTCATCACCATTAAATTCATTTATATTCAAATTTTCTTCAATCAAACATTTTATTTCATTTAATTCAATATTACATTTTTTTTTTTCCCAATTAATATTATTGATAATTATTTTATCCAAATAATAACTTGCTGATTGAGGATTATTGAAAAATAAAGATATATAATATGATTTTGTATTTTGATTTATAAAATATAAATTTGAATCTAATTTAAAAAGATAAGATAATTGTGATGTTAAAATGAATGAAATTTGAATAAAAAGAATAATTAATAAGTTTATTAAACTCATATTTTATTTAAAATATAAAAATTGTAAGTGAATTTAAATTAAAAAAGGATTGAATTATTTTTTTAAAGCACTATTTTATGAATTATTTATTTATTAAATATTGTATAAAAATAAAAGTATTTTTCTTAAATTAGTTTTTAAATTATTTTTTTTTTGATTTATAAATTTAAAATTATAATACAATGAGTATTAAATTAAAATTTTTATGGATTGAATATTAAATAAAAATATGAAATTTAATTTTGCTTATATTCATTTTGTTTATAATGAAATATCTTTCCCAAACAATTATCTTTATAAAATATAATCAATTAAAAGTTAGAATATTATATATATATTTTAATTAATATAATTTACCAAATATATTTATATTATTTCAATAAAACTAAAAAATATGAAATCAACAAAATATTTGAAAAGAATTATAATTATTTTAATTAAAATTCATTTAAAATAAGAACAAAATTTTTAATTGCAGAAATCAAATCTTTATTAACATCATAATTATTTTTATTATCCTCACCAATAAAAGTAAAAATAATTAAATTAGCATATTTTTTCCACATTTATTATTATCATCATAGCATAAAAGTAAAGAAGAAAATTTAATATTTAATTTAACTTTAATAGCGATTTCACTAATAATATTTAAAGCTTCTTTAATAGTTTTCTTAATTAAATCATTATTATTATTGAAAAAAATTGAAATTTCTTCTTTGAATTCATTTAAAGTATAATTTTTAGTATTATATCTATGTTTAAAAAAATTCCCTTTTTGAATTCCCATTATTCAACATCCAATTTCTTTTTATGCACAATCATATTTTTTTATTAAATTATTTTCTTTTAAAATTTTAGGACTTGTTCCTCATTTTATATCTAGAATTACTGGATTTTTCATATTAAATGTTAAATGTTACATTATTATAAAGTTATTTTTTAAAAAATAATTATTCTATTTAACAAAATAAAATAAAATCCATTTTAATTTATTTTTTGAATTTCTATAATAATTCATTAATTTTTTCTCAAGTTTGTTAAATGAATTATTTATGTTTATATTTAGATAATTTTTATTTTCAAAAATAAAGTTTTGAAAAATGGAAATAAATTTTATATCATTTTCAACATTAATATCTTCTGGTTTAATATTAATTTTATAAATGAAATTTCTGAAAAAAATTTTACATTGATGAACATAATTTTCAATAATTTCAAATTTTTCACTTCATTGTGAAATAATTCCTAAGAAATGAGGATAATAATTAAATTTAAAATTATTGTTTGTTGAAGTGTAAAAATTAATTTCATTTTCATTGGAATTTTTAATAAGATATTGTGAAGAAATTTCAATAAAAAGAGATTGACCTCCCTCAACATTTTAATAAAGAGAAATGAATTAATATCTAAATTAATATTTATTGGTTGAAAATCAGTTTTCATTTTATAAATAAATAATAAAATTGAAAATTTAGATATTAAAGACTAATTACTTAATAAATATTTTTTCCTTTATAACTATTTATAAATCATTAATTTATTAATTTATAAAAAAATATTTTTAAATTTTTATTATATAATAAATTAGATATATATAAATCTACAATAAAATTTTAAATATTATTGTTATCATAATAAATAAGTAGAAGGTATTCCTTGTTCAATTAGGAATTCTTTTATTCCATCTGAAATATTATTTCCTTTAATATTTAAATAAATAATATTATCCATTATATTATTAAATTTCCCTTTAAAATATAATATTCCATCATCATTAAATTTATTTCTAGCTAAATTTAAATTTTCTAACTTTTTAAATTTTATAAAATTAGAATATAAAGCTTTCATTCCATCATTTCCAATTTGACAATTTTCAAAATCTAATAAAATTATATATTTAAATGATTCTGCTTCTTTACAAAATTTTTTAAATGATATATCACTTATAGAATTTCCTGAACAAATTAAATTATCTAAGTTATTTTTTTCCTTTAATTGATTTATTAATGATATAAATCCCTCATTACCCATTTCAGTATATGATAAATTTAATATTTTTAATTTTAAACATTTTCCTATATTATTTGATAAATAATTTATTCCATTATTTCCTAAATTATTCATTGATAAATTTAATTCTTTTAAATCATTAATATAAATTAAGTTATTTGAAAATGAATTCATTGAAATATGAGTTATATTATTAAAAGATAAATCAATTATTTTAATTTTTGTCATTTTTTGAAATAATAATGAAATTTCTATAATGAATTTATCATTAGCTTCTGTTTTACTAATAATCAAATTTGTTATATTTTTATATTTTTCTATTTTTCTTTTCAAAAATTGAATGTTTGGATTTGTAATTATTAAATTTTCAATATCTTTTCTTTTAATATTATTATTATTATTTCTTTCATAAAATTTCTTTTTAATATTTATTTCATTATTATTATTTTCATCATCATCAAAATCTTCTTCAACAATAAAAGCACCACCTATTTCAGTATAATTCCATTTTTTATTAAATTTTTTTAATTCAGAAAGTAAATAAATAAAATTTTCAGAATTTAATTTAGTCTGACATAAATTTAAATAATATAACTTTGTTAATTTCTTAATTGCATTAATTAAATCATTTAAACAGTCTTCATCTAATATATTTCCTCTAAAATTAATTTTATTAATTTTACTCCCAGATCCATTAATAATTTTTTCAGATAAATATTTAATTCCTTTATTACTAATATTACAATTCCAAAAATCAATATTTTCTAATTTTGGAATTTCTTCTAATATATCACAAATATAAATTAAACCATCATCACTAATTGAATTATCATATAAATCAATAATTTTTAAATTATGTAATTCTTTTAATTCAATACACAAATCTTTAACTCCATTATCACAAATTGTATTACCTTTTAAAATAAATGCTTCTAATTGTTTACAAGGAATTTTTAAATAACTTATATTTTCATCTTCTAAAGAATTATAAGATAAATTTAAAACTTTTAAATTATTTAAATTTTTTAATCCTTTTGATATAATTTTAATTCCATTTGAAGTTAAATTATTTGCAATAATTGATAATGAAATTAATTTACCAAAAGAAAGTAAAATTGTACTTAAATTATTTAAAAGATTAATATTAATTTGTTCATCAAATAATTCAAATTCTCTTACATTAATACTATTTGCTATATTTTTAATATCTCTTCCTTTTATTCTTTCTACTAATGCTGCTAATTTATTTTGTATAGTTAGAGATTTTATATCTTCTAAAATTCCTAAATTTTTTTTATTTTCTCTTGTCATAAATTGAATTGATTGTGATAAAGCATCTGGAATAAAACTAAATATTATTTTATTTTTTTTAATTTTCTCACATTTAAAAACTGAATTAGGTAAAAATAAAATTATATTATCTCGATATGGAGAATAATTTGATAAATTATAATAATATGATTGATATGTTAAATATGTTCTTGCTTTATATTCTGATTTTGTAAATCTAAATTCTATTAATTGATATTCATTTTTATTGTTTATTATTGATGAATTAAAATTATTTGTACTTGTTAATAAAATTCTATAATTAAAATAATATGAACCTTCTTGAAAATCTTTATAATTACAATAATTTGAATGTGTTTTGGAATTTTTTTTCATGTAATAAAAAGTTTTTGTAATTTCTTTATTATCATTATCTTCATTTTCTTCATTTTTTCTTATTTTATTTAATACATATAAAAAACATAAATAAAATGTTGTTAAATTAAAACATTTTGTTTCATCTATATATAATAATGATTGGTATTTAATTATTTCTTTTTGTAAATCTGTTTCTTCAAGAAACATTGCAAGAATTGTTGATTCAAAATTATCTTCATTTAATTCTTCAATATATTCTTTATAAACTGGTTTATTTTGAAAATCACAAAGTAATAAATTTTTAACAGAATTAAAACTTACATTTTCTTTTTGAATATCAGGAAAATTTAATTTAATATAATCTTGATATTGATTAAGAAAGAATTTTTTTAATTTAATAGAACAAATCATATAACTTGATAATAAATTATACATAAAATTATTATTCTTATAATTTTCAAAAGGAAAAATTGAATTATAAACAATTGCACATAAATTAGAAACAATAAAATATTGATATGAATTATATTCATCACCTATTTTATCAAAACACAAATTATCAAAAATAAAATCACCTCTTTTAATAATATTAACTTTTGACAATTCTTCTTTAATAACAATTCCAAAACTATACATAGTATCTTTAGTTTTTTTAAACAATAAATGTTTATTTTGTAAATAATTAAAAACAATAAATAAATGATTTGATTCAAATGGAAATTTATTTACAAATGATCTTTCAATTTTAGTACTTTGTTCAAGAGAAAAAATTTCCCAAGGTAAATTATTTTTATTTTCATCATAATCATATTCATCCCATTCAGTATGATTTGTTGAATAAAACCATCTACTATTTCCTAAATTAGGTGCTTTTTTTAAATCACCAGTTTGAATATTTATAATAAATTTATTTGAATTATTATTTGATGATGATTCATCTTGACCCATTAATTATTTTTTTTATTTAAAAAAAATAGGAATTTTAATTTTTAATAATGAAAAAAAAAGAACAAAAAATTTTAATTGTTATGAGACATGGTGAAAGAATCGATTGTCCTGATAAAGTTAATTATGATGAAAAAAGACAATTAAATAAAAATGATCCTGAATTAACTAAAAGAGGAATATTACAAGCACAAAATATTGGTCATCAAATTTTAAAAAGATTAGATATTAAATTATCAGAAATTAATTTATTTATTAGTCCTTTTACAAGAACAATTATGACTAGTTTAAATGTAGGTAAAAAATTAAATGAAAAAAATAATTCTATTGAAATAAATTATTATATTATAAAAGATTTATCTGAATTTTTATCTCAAAAAATGTTTGAAGAATTTTCATATAATGATTTATTATATTATAATCATAATAATAAAAAATTAAAAGAATTATATGAAGAATTGATATCTTCAAATAATAAAATTGAATTTAAAGAATTATTTAATGATTCAATAAATGTGAAATATCCAGAAAAACTAAAAGAAAGTATAAATAGATATGAAAAAATATCAGATAAAATTTTAGAATATATTAAAACAAATACAAAAAATAATTCAATTAATATAATAGTTAGTCACGGATATGGAGTTCAAATTATTACTGAAAAACTTTTTGAAAGTGATTGTATTAATGGTAAAGAAGCTTTACAAAAAGAAATTTTTTGTATTGATTTTTGTACAAGTTATTGTTTTAATATGGAAAACAATAAATTAAAATATATAGGAGATATGAACCCTATATAATAAATAAATTTTTAATATTTTATTAAATCTATAATTTATTTAATTCAATAACAAAATTAAAATATGATATGTATATTTATAATTCAATTTATTTTTATATTTTCAAATATCCAATTTCAATTTAAAAGAAAATTATTAAAAGATTTAACCTCAGATAATATTATACAAAATTTAATGATAAATAATATGAATTTAATTTTTAAAATAGGAACTCCACAACAAGAAATTCCAGTAACAATAAAATTACAACTTTATCCTTTTTATATAATAAGCAATCAAACAAATGAAACTCAATTAAAATTATTTCAAGAAAAATTATCCTCATCTTTTAAAATATTAAAACATTATGATTGTTTTCATATTGAAGATGAAATTTTTGTTACTGATTTATCAACTGATAATATGCAAATCGATAAAATTAATTTAGATAATTTCACATTTTTTTTAGTAACTGAGTTAAATAAAATAAAAGAAGTTTATGAAACTGGAAATATTGGATTGAAAATTAGTTTTGGAAATTATTATACTTATGAAGGAATTAGTTTTATAAATCTCTTAAAACAAAAAAAGTTAATTAATTCATATTGTTTTTCTTTAATTTTTGATAAAAATGATAATGGTGAATTGTCAATTGGAGAATTACCACATGAATATAATAAAAAATATAAAAAAGATGATTTTACTTTTTGTAATGCAATAAAAGTTGGATCAGAAAGTCAATGGGCTTTTAAATTTGATGAAATAAAATATAAAGATTATAATTTTAAAGAAGATAAATATTTTTGGTTATATCCTGAATTAGGTGTTATTATTTCTTCTAGTTATTTTAGAGATTATTTAAATGAAAGTTATTTTAAAGATTTTATTTCAAAAAATATTTGTTTTCAAAAAAAATATAAAAATCAAATTGAATTTACTGAATTTTATTATATTTATTGTAAAAGTAGTTTAGATACTCAAATTTTTAGTAAATTAATTTTGTATCATAGAGAAATGAATTATACTTTTGAAATTGATTTAAAAGATTTATTTTATAATTTAAATGATATGAAATATTTTCTTATTTTATTTCCTGTTCAACATTCTTATGATTGGAAATTAGGTTTACCATTTTTTAAAAAATATAATTTATATTTTGATTTAGATAAAAAGATAATAGGAATTTATAAAAATATTAAAACTTTTTCCTTTAATTTTGTAATTTTTTTGGTTATTATATTAATTGCTATAATTATTGGAATGGGTATTTTTATTTATCATATTTTAAAAAAGAAAACAAGAAAAATAAGAGCTAATGAATTAAATGATGATTTTGAATATATAGCAGAAAATAATTAAATTATTTAAAATAAACTTTTAAATAGTAAAATCTAAATAATTTATTTTAATTAAAAATGGATAAAAATAAATTGAATATGAAACAAAATAAAAAATATAAAAATAAAGAAAGAAAAACTACACCTCAATATAATTTCAAAAAAGATTTTTTGAATAATATCAATTTTGATAAAAATAAAAATGAACAAATAAGAGCCTCATTTTCAATTCAACAAAAAGAAAAAGAATTAAATCCATATATTGAAAAAAAAAAATATGTAATACCTAAAAATAAAAAATATATTAGGAATCTATCCTCAAAAAATCCAATTGAAAATAGGTTATTTTACAATGTTCCATTACAAAAATTTAATTCTAATGAATATAATAATTATAATAAAATGAAACAAAAGATAAATCAAAATAAATCATCCCCTAAATTTAAAAAAGTAAATTATATTGAAATATATAGAAAAACAAGTAATAATCAAATTATAAGAAATAATATTCCATTAATTCATATTAATTTATCTAATTCAATAAGAAGAAAAAACCAAAACCCAAAAATACAAAATTTAACTCCAAATCAAACTTTAAAGAAAAAACCTCAAACATCAAATAATATAGATCAAAATAAATTAAAAACAATACATTTAAAAAATATAATAAATAAAACATCAAATCAAAATTCAAATTTAAATTCAAACCCAAATAATAATAACAATCAAAATGAAAATGAAAAAAAAAAAGAAGAAAAAAATGAAAATCTCAAAAATGAATCAAAATCAGAAGAAAAAATTGAAAATACCAAAAAAGAAAAAAAATTATATACAGACTACTATTACAAAGAAGATCCAAATATAACATCCCGTGAAAAAATGGAAGATTTTCATTCAATAATTCCAAATTTATCATTAAATCCATTAATATCATATTTTGGAATATTTGATGGTCACAATGGAGATAAGCCTGCTTTATATTGTATGAATAATTTCCATAATATAATATTAAAAAATTTAAAAATAAATAATTATGATATTGAAAAATCTCTTATTGATTCATATCAAAATATTGATAATGAAATATCAAAAGAAAATTATAATGAAGAATCAGGAACAACATCAACAACTCTTTTAATTTATGAAAAATTAAATGAGAAATATTTTGCTTGTGCAAATGTTGGTGATTCACAATGTTATTTAATAAAGAAAAATTCAGTATTAAAAATATCAAAAGATCATAAATGTAATGATAAAAGTGAAGTTGATAGAATTAAAAAAAGTGGTGGTATGGTTTTTAATGGAAGAGTTTTTGGTACTTTAATGTTAACTAGATCTATTGGTGATAGAGAAATGAAAAATTATGGTGTTTGTTCTATTCCTTATGTTAATATTTCTAAAATTTCTGAAGATGATTTATATTTTATTATTGCTTCTGATGGTGTTTGGGATGTTATTAATGAAGATGATATTTTTAATATTTGTATTCAAGGTAATTGTAGTAAGGATATTTGTGAAGAAATTATTAGAAAAAGTATTGATGAAGGGACTAAAGATAATGTTAGTTGTATTGTTGTTAAAGTTTGAAAATTTTATTCTTTTTTATTTAATTCGATTTTTTGTATTTAATTTTTTTAAAAAAAAAATTTAAAATAAGATATTGTATTATTTAAATTTTTATATTAATAATAAACATAATGTAATATTATTTATTTATTTATTATTTTTTTGGTTTTATTACTCTATACCAAAAAAGTTTTTTATTATTTATTTATAATTACAATTTAATTTATAAATTTTTGATATTTTTTCTTTTAATATTAAAATTATTTGAATGAGTATAATTGAAATTATTAATATTTCTACTTCTCTTATTAATTACAGGAATATGAATATGAGAAAAAGAAATATCATTAAAGGAAAAGTCATAACTACTTACAAAACTAAAATCATTTACACTTTTATTTTTTAATGATTTTTCCTTTTTAACTTTAACTAATCTATTTACCAATTCCAAATCAAAAGGCATATCTGAAAAATTTCTTTTGTTTCTTTTTTTTACTTTATGAATACCACATTCATTTCTTATTTGTTTTCTAAGATAATTATAATTATATTCATTTAATTTTAAATTCATTAAAAATTGATTTAATTTAACTTCTTTTTCTACACTTTCATTTTTATTATAAATTGATGGTTTTGTAGGATTAACTGTTAATAATTTTCTCATTGAAGATGCTGCTGTTGAATTAGGAGTTAAATTTAAGAGATTTCTACTTTCTTTTTTTGAACAATTTCTTGAATGTAAATTAGGATATTTTTCACTTGATATAATATTTATATTTGAATTGACTTTTTTTTTATTTTTAATTAAATTTTCTTTTAATTTAAATTTTTTGTTCTTTAATTTTTTTTTAATATTTTTCATTGTTATTATATTATTATGAAGATTTGGTGATTTTTTAACTTTTCTTTGGGATTTATTTTCTGAAAAATTAATATTTTTTATTCTATCATATTCAAATGAAAGTAATCTTTTAATATTTCTATGTTCAACATTTATATATTTACTAACTTGATTAATTAAAAGACATTTTCTTTCAGAAATTAAGTTTTTAATATCAATAAAATTAATATTTTTTCTTCTGCAAAAATCGACAAAATTTCCTATATCAATTCTATTTACTTCACCTTCATTAGAAATACATTTAACTGAAAAAAAACGATATTTACATTCAAATGCTTCTTCTAATCCTAAAATATCATTAAAATTTATTGTTCTAAATTTTATATTTATAATCTTTTGAGGATTATTCATTTTTAATTCCGTTAATTTAATATCTAATATTTTATCTTTACTATCAAATTTATTCTCATTTTCATCATATATTATTTTATATTTCATTAAACCATTTTCTTTTATTTTTTCTTCATAAAATTTATTAATATCATTTATGCAAATTTCTTCTTTTTCCTTTTTATATAACCAATTAAAAAATATTTTTGAAGATTTATTTAAATATTTCCTTAATTTATCAAAATTAGAAAAATTCAATTGAATAGAACATTCAAAAACCCCATTCATTATTAAATAAATATAATTACCAATATCATTTTGTTTATATAAATAATCTCCATTTTCTAAATAAATTTTAGTATTAATAGATAAAAATTTCAAAATAATTTCTTTATCAATATTCTTAAAAATTATTAAATTATTTTGAATTTTTTCTGATAAATCATTTAAATTTTTTTCTTCTAATTCTTTAATAATTTGTTGATAATCTTTTTTATTTAAAGAAACTAAATAACATTCACTGCTTGCAATTATATAAGTATTTGTTTTTTCATTATTAATAAGTGAAATTTCACCAAAATGACTTCCACTTTTTTTTTCATCTATTAAAAAATTTTCTTCTATAAAAAATTTTTTAATAAAATAACAATCTGGTAGTTTATCATATTCATATTTATTATCTTTAATATTTTTAATATTATATATTTGAGAATTTTTCCTTTCTATTCTTCCTAAAGTTATTTCATCATTTAATTCATTTTTTATTTTATTTAAATAAAGTACAAAATCTTTAATCATCATTTCTTTTATAATAAAATGAGGTTGATATATTTTTACTTTTCCAGAAAGTAAAAAATAAAATTTATTTATTTCTGTATCATATTTTATTATTGTTTCACCTTGTTTAAATTTTTCTAAATTCATTACAGTAGATAGAAGAATTATTTTTTCAGTTTCATTATTATTTTTTAGTTTAGTAAAATATTCAAAATTTTCAGTCAAAAAGTAACTTAAGACTTTATAATCAATTTGTTTCTTTAAATTTTTTGGTTTTGATAATATTTCAATTATTGTATCTAATGTAATGTATTTATCAAAAATTCTTTCTTTTAATTTTATTATTAAAGGTGTTTTTATCAAATTAATTTGAAAATGTTTTTTTTCAGTTCTAAATGTTCTTAAAGTTAATCTTATTATATTCTGTATAAATTGAGTATATTTTACTAGTCTCTTATAGTTAAATTTATTTTTTCTTTTTGAATAAAGACTTATTGAAGTTTTTCTATTTTCAAAGAAATATTTTTTTGGATTTGGAAAATGGATTAATTCAGTTAATCGATTTTTTAACATTAATTATTTTTTTATTTACCAATTAAATATATTTTTAATAATCTAAATAATAAAATTTTAAGAGATTTAATATTAAAAATAAAATCTTAAAACTAATCATAAATAAAAGAATAATATTATAATCTTCTATAAAAAAAATTAAAACCAACACAATATAATTAAATAAATATTAAAAAAAAAATAAAAATAATGGAAAAATAAATAAAAATAATATATAATTGATAATATCTTCAATAAAAAAAATAAATAATTATTTAATAATTTCAAATGGATTATCAGAGACGTTCACTAAAGCCAACAACAGTAACAGGAACAGATGGAGAAACACGTAAATCTCGTGTATCTAGAGCATCACGAGCAACAAAACTATCCCGTGAATCTCGATTATCAAATTACGATTCATCAAAATATGGTATAGACATATATGAATTAGAAGGTTTAATGGATTTATATAAAGAAAGAGGAGAAGAATACCAAGATTTAATAAAAATAGAAAATTTACAAGGAATAGGAGGTATAATAGCAAAATTAGATACAAATCAAGCAATAGGAATTAAAAGTACAGAAGTAACAGATAGAATAAAAGGATATGGTAGTAATAGAGTATTTGAAGAACCACCAGCAACATTTTGTTCATTTGTATTAGAAGCTCTTGGTGATTTAATGATAATGATTTTATGCATTTCTGCAGTTATTCAAATTGTTCTTGGAATGGCCCTTGGAAAAAATCCATCTACTGATTGGATTGATGGTGCTAGTGTTATTATTGCTGTTTTAGTTGTTACTATTATTAGTTCTATTACTAATTATAAGAAAGAACTTAAATTTCATGAATTAAATGCTGTTCAAAAAGAAGGTACTCATTATCAAGTTATTAGAGATGGTAATACTATTCAATTAAATAGTGATGATTTAGTAGTTGGTGATATTATTTTTATTAATTATGGTGAAGTTATGCCTTGTGATATTTTATTAATTGAAGGTAATGGAGTTAAAATGGATGAAAGTGCTTTAACTGGTGAAAGTGATTCTATGAAAAAAGAAGATTTTAATAAATGTATGCAACAGAAAAATAATCAATTAAAAGCTTCTTCTCCTTTAATTTTAAGTGGTACTGATTGTATTGAAGGTAGTGGTAAAGGAATTGTTATTGCTGTTGGAGCACATTGTCAAAAAGGGAAAATTAAAAGAGATGTTGATAATGCACAAGAAGATAATCAAACACCATTAGAAAAAAAATTAGATTCTATTGCTGAAAATATTGGAAAATTTGGAATGATTGCTGCTTTAGTTACTATGATTGCTCTTACAATAAGATATATTTTTAATTTCTTTTGGGTTGAATATCCTCAATATAATTTTGATAAAGTAGTTAATGAAATATATTTAGGAATTATTAATAATACAGAAGTAGAATCTTCAATTAATTCTACTCTTACTATTTTAAAAAATATTATTGATGGAACAAAAAGACCTGAACAAAATATTGGTTTTAATATTTTAAGAATTATTTTATTATGTGTTGCTATTATTGCTGTTGCTATTCCTGAAGGATTACCACTTGCTGTTACTTTATCTTTAGCATTTTCTATTAAAAAATTAATGGATTTAAATAATTTAGTAAGAAAAATGCATGCATGTGAAACTATGGGAGGAGCTAATTATATTTGTACAGATAAAACTGGAACTTTAACAAAAAATGAAATGAATATTTTTAAAATATTAAATGCAAATAAAGTTATTGAATTAACAGTAAATCTAGATATTGAAGTTGGATTAAAGGCTAAAAAATCTCAAATAGAAAAAAAAAAATCAATTAGAGAAGATAATCATGATATTATAACAACAAATGATGTATATTGGAATACATTAAAAGAGTCAATTGCATTAAATGTTGATTGTACATTACAACAATTGCAATCTCCTAATGAAAATGGTGATACTGAAACATATGAAACAAAAAATAAAACTGATAAAGCATTTATAGAGTTTTTATATAGATTTAAAACTCCATTATCTGATATAAGAGGATTACTTGAAGATCCAAATAATGTAAAACAATTCCCATTTGATTCAAAAAGAAAAAGAATGACTACATTTTTAAAAAAAAATAATGAATATATTTTATATACTAAAGGAGGAGCTGAGAATGCAATAAATTATTGTAGTAAATTTTTAAATCCTGAAAATGGTGAAATTGAAAATTTAGATGAAGAAAGAAAGAACTTCATTCAAGAATCAATATATAAATTTAATAAAAATCAATTACGTTCATTATATTTATGTTATAAAGAAATAACACAAGAAGAATTTGAAAATCCAGAACAACAAGATGAAGGAGATTCATTATTAGTAGATCAAAAAGATTTAATATTTATAGCAGTAGTAGGTTTAAGAGATTCTCTTCGTGATGGTGTAAAAGAAGCAGTAATAAAATGTCATCATGCAAATGTAAAAGTAATAATGGTTACAGGTGATAATATAATAACAGCAACATCAATAGCATACGCATGTAATATTTTACCAAGTGGACTTTCAATGGATAATTTAGGTCCAAAGGAAATAGAACAAAATCCAGGAGAAATGAATAATGAATTTAAAAAATCAGAACATATAAATCAAGTATTAGAAAATATGCCAATGGCAATGACTGGTTATACATTTTTTGAAGCAATTGGTGGTTTAAAATGTGAAACATGTGATAAAGATAGTAATAAATGTCGTTGTCCTAAAACAGAAGCTGAAGCTGAAGATAGAGCAAAAAGAAGAAATAAACCTAAAGAAGAAATTAAAAAGGATGTAATAAGAAATATGGATAGTTTTAGGAAATTAACATTAAATTTGAGAGTTTTAGCAAGATCACAACCATTACATAAATATGCTTTAGTACTTGGATTAAAAGCAATGAATAAAGTAGTTGGTGTTACTGGTGATGGTACTAATGATGCTCCTGCTTTAAGTAAAAGTGATGTTGGTTTTGCTATGTTTGCAGGAACTGATATTGCCAAAGATGCTAGTGATATTATTATTATGGATAATAATTTTTCTTCTATTGTAGTTGCTATTATTTATGGAAGAAATATTTATGATAATATTAGGAAATTTTTACAATTTCAATTAACTGTTAATTTCTGTGCTTGTACTTTAGTTTTTCTTTGTGCTTGTATTGCTAATGAACCACCATTAACTACTATTCAAATGCTTTGGGTTAATTTAATTATGGATTCTCTTGGTAGTTTAGCTTTAGCAACTGAACCACCTTATGATGAATTATTAAATAGACAACCTACAAATAAAAATGAAAGTATAATTAATGGAAGAATGTGGAAACATATTATAATTCAATCATTATTTCAATTAATTCTATTATTATTAGTATATTTATTTGGTCCAGAATATATTAATGATGAATATGAAGAAAGCAAAATAATATTAGATTGTTATACAATTTTACCTAATTTTAACTATGAAACTGACTCTCCAAATATAATTTATGGTCAAAGAGATTATTGGAATGTTAAATCAAAATTAAAAGTAAATAAAGGAAAGTGTTCTAGTTTACCAAGAAATCTTCATTTATATTTTGATGAATTTGAAAAAGAATATGGTTCAACTCGTCATTTAACAATGATATTTAATATTTTTGTATTATATACTTTATTTAATCAATTAAATTGTAGAGTAATTGATGATAGTTTTAATATATTTAAAAGAATTGGAAATAGTTTTCTTTTCCCAATAATTACACTTGCAGAAATAGTTGGTCAAATTTTTATTGTTTTAATTGGAGGACAATTTGTAAATTGTTCAACTTTACGTTTAAAACGTAATCAATGGATTATTTGTATTGTTTTAAGTTTATTTACTTATCCTGTTAATGTTATTGCTAAATTCATTCCACTTGAAAAATACATTGATCCTTATTTAAAAAATGATGATGAGAAATCTATTATTGAAGATAATGAAAGAAAAACTAATGCATTTTTAAATCAAAAATCAGTTGAATCTCTTATGACTGGTGAAGATGATGAAATTTTTGAAGGAAGAGGTAGTGGATTAGGTAATAAATTGTTATAAAATGATTATTATTTGTATTACTATTAGAAAGCATTTTTAAATTGTTTTTTTTTAAATTATTTTTTTTTTAAATTTTTTTTTTATTTCTTTATTATTTAATAAATATAAAATTTTTTAAAAATAATAAGAAGAAATTATATTATTTTTTTATTATTATTTTTAGTTAGGACTTATTATTATAAATTATTTTTAATTTATTTGAATATTATTTTACATTTTCATATTTATTTATTATAACTATTAAAAAAAAAAAATCAATTAAATTTATTTTTTTAAATTCGTTGTTATTTTTGTAAAAATTTCATCTTTCATTCTTAATAACTCAACTCTAACATCATTATCTTTTTTCAAAGCAATTTTTTTTAAAATAGGAATTAATTCAAGTAAAACATTATCATCTTTTTCTCCATAAAAACTTTTAATAAAAATTCCATTTTCTTTTTGTAATTCATAATTTAAAGGATTATTATCAATAATAATAACTTTTTTTAAATCTCTACCAAGTAAACTTAAATCTTTAACAAAACCATTATCAATAATAATTGCATGTTGTCTATATAATCTTTTTTCAAAAAAACAATTTTTTTGATCAATAATATTTAAAATTGGATCTGCATATTCTTGTGTTCCTGCAGTGAAAATAATTAATTCATAAATTTTATTTATTTCTGATAAAAATAAATTTAAATTTGGACGAGTTTTTATTAATCCTCTTCCATATTCATCTTTCTGATAACTTATTAATGTTTCATCTAAATCGAGAACTAAAGTAAAATATTTTTTTGGATCTTTTTTATTTGAAAGATATGGAATATTCATTATATTATGTTTATTGGAATATTGATTTTGTTTATATGTTGAAGTTTTATATATTTTGTTATTATTATTTATTGTTTGATATAAATTTTGATTTATCTTTTTTTTGTAATATTCTATTAAAGTATTTATTTGGGTTGATTGAATTTTTGATAAATAAAATGAATAAGTACTTATATTTATTTTATCATTTTGAGGGAACATTTTTAATAAACTTTTTATTATTAATGTTATATTATAATTACCTTCTTTTAATATATTTATATGTTCATTTTTTTGAATTTTTCTTACTTTTTTTGATATAATAATATTTTGTAATTTATTAACCCAAATATTACCTTTTACTTTTTTATAAATTATATTTATTATATAATCACATATAATTAAAAAATTTTGATGTACATAAAATAATAAATTTTTTAATTTACTTATTGCAGTTTGTGTTATTGTAGCTTGTCCAAATGATTCATAAATAAATATTATTGATAAAAATTCCAAAAAACAAGATTCATGTGATATATTTTTTTGTGATTGATTATCTTTAAAATAATTTTCAAAATTTCCTTTATAAGAAGAATAAATATAAAAAATATACCAATCAATACAAAATTTTCTAATATTTCTAATTATTTTAAAACTATCTAAAATTCTTGACATTTTCTCTTCTAAAACAATTAATTCTTCAATTTTAAAAACAATAAAAAAATTATTTTGACTTAATGCATTTTCTTCAGTATTAAAATAAATTGATTTAGTACTATTATCAGTCTTTAAAATACTTGGAGTACTTGAAAAAATTCCTGGAACTTTTCTTAATTCTCTATAAGATGTTTTATTTAATTCACTATCATTTATTGATTTCATTCTACTTAAATATACATTTTTAAATGAAGAATTTGAAAATGAAGATTTTAAAATTTTATTATTATTAGTATTTATACTTGTATTTAAAATATTATTTGAAGTATTATGATTATGAGTTAATTTTTTTCTTACATCAAATTCTTTTTCTATTGCAAAATTCTTTTTTTTTAAATAATTTATTATAAATGGATTATGACTATATTTATTTGTGTTTTGATTTTCAATTTGATTTTCATAAACATATTCATTTTCATTATTATCATTATCATTAATTTCTAAATTTATATATTTATTTTTATTATAAAAAGATTCATTCATATATTCTTGTATATAATTGTTTTCATTATTATTAAATTCGGTATATCTTTCAGTTTTACAAGTGTTTTTATCATCTAATTCTACTTTTAAATTTTTTGAATTTATTTTATTCATATTTATATTTTCAGAAAATGTTGTTGTTCTATCAGTATTTGATTCAGATTTGATTGATAAATGATTATCATTATTTTCATTCATTTCATTTATGTTATTTAAAGATTCATTTTTCTGTATTATATTTTGTAATCTTGCATTTATTAATTTTGTTTTTTCTTTTGAAAGAGAAATATCATTGTAAAGAAGACCTGAATCAGTTCTAATATGAACTTTTATTGGTTGATTTGGAATATTATTATTTTTGGTTATTAATTTTGATTTAGTTACATTTTTTGCAATTGCTAAAAGTTTTGATTTATCTATTATTGGCTTTATTGGTATTGACATTGATTATTCTTTAAATCTAAATATTTAATATTATTTATTTAAATAACACTTAAAAAAAAGAATATATTTTAATAAATAATTTATAAATTATTATCATCATAGTAATATAATTTTATTATTTTATATTATCAAAGTAAATGAAACAAAAATAAATATTTGATAGTAAAATATATAAATATATTAAAATGGATAAATAATATATGAAAAAGAAATAATTTTATTTTTATAATTTCTCTTAAAATTTTATTATATATTTTAACTTCATCTTATGATATATATAGATTTTTGATATAATGAAAATATTTTTGTAATTAAAAAATTTTTTTTATTTTGAAATATTTGTATTAATTATTTATTAAAATTATATTCTAATTTTAAATAAATTTAAAAAGGATATTAAAATTATATTTCTTTTTAAAATAATTTTTATTTTAATTATTATTTTTAATAAACAATATGTGCGAACATAAATTTGTTCAAGGATCAAAAAATGAAATTGATTTTTGTATAAAATGTGGAATTTTATCATATAAATCAATTCCATCTTTATCTGTAGTTTCTTTAAATAAAACATCAATTTCATTTGATCCTCTTTTACTAAAATTTAAATCATCAAAATTTTCAATTGATTATTCAAATAATTATATTTTAAGTTATTTATCAATTAGAAAAAATGCAATAAATTTTGTGAACAAACAATCATGTTTATTTCAAATACCAAAAAAATTAGTTTATAAAGCTATCAATTATTTAGATTTAATATATATTAATAATAATATTTCTTTTAATTTAATGCCAAAAATTTCTATGATATGTTTATTATTAGCAATTCAATTTAATACTTGTTGTACAATAGATTCAAATATTGATTTAATGCATTTTAATTCTTATATTAAAAATATGAAAAATAGAACTGAAATAGAAATTCTTTGTTTAAAATGCTTAGATTATAATTTAGGAATGTATGATTCTTTTGATTATATTGATTTATTTTTTTCTATTGGTTTTATTTTTCCTTCTAATCAAATTTGTATAGATATTTCTATTCTTTATTATAATTGTATTAATTATTTGGATATTATATTTAATGATAAATTTTTTTTATTTTTTACTAGTTATACTATTGCTTTATCTTTGATTAAAATTGTTTGTCAATATTATAATTGTTTTGATAATGAAATCTTTAAAAAAATTTATAGCATTAATTTATTAAAAGAAAAATATTTTAATTGTGAACAATATATTTTAGGTATTCTTTCAAATTATTTTTCATTTTCAATATACAATAATTTAAAAATATTTACTGGTAATTTGACAAACAATTATGAGGAAAATATAAATAAAAAGATAAAAACAAATATAGATAATTCTGTAATTAGTATATTAATTGATTAATTTGTTAATGTGTTTCTATTAATATAAAAAAATTTTACTTTTATAAAAGAGAATTGTAAAAGTATAAATAAATATTGTTAGGGTAAAAAAAATAATTTTTATTTTAAAAACAATAATTTTAACTAAACTTTAATTTTAAATAAAAAAAATATTTATTAAAATGTCAGTAAGTCAAACAATACCAACATTAAATAATATAAATAATCAAAATATAAATCAAACAGAAATAATTCCAACATCATTTTTTAATTTTTTTATATTTACAGATACAGGATCATGTGTATTTAGAGCAACATCAAAAAATAATGCAAATAATTTTAATGACATAGGAGCAATGCAAGGAATAATTCATGCACTTTTTTTTTCTTCTTTAGATTTAAAATGTAATTTTCATTGTTTAACAACAGAATTAGGTTGTTTAGGTTATAAACCTTATATTTATAAAGATAATATTTTATTACTTGCTTTAATTTTTCCTAATTATTATGCAGATGAAAATTTATGTAATACTATTATTCAAAATTTAATTGATTATCTTTATCATATTTGTCTTATTCATATTGGAATTACTGATTTATTTTCTTTTAAAACTTCAAATGATATTGAAAAATTAAGAAGATATTTAGAAATTATTTCTCCTAGTATACAATATATTTTAAATAATCATTCAAATTTAAATTTATTACTTTTTGCAGAAAAAAAATATGAAATCGATAAAGATTTAATTTATAGTGTAAAATATTATTTAGAAAGATTAAAATCAAAATTAAAAGTAGATTTAATATGTTTAACTGTTAAAAATACTGTTATTTGGGCATCAAGTGATTGGTTAAATTTAGATATTATGGATAGGATTTTATTTTTAATTATAAGTGATTTATATGGTGATGGTGACTTTAATGAAATTCCAATTTATTTTTCAAGTACTCCTTTAGAAGATGAAGGATTAGGGAAAGTTCCTTATAAATTATTTTTAATTAATTTAATTAAAGATACTAAAATTTTAATTTTAAGTGATAATGAATGTACCATTAATAAAATTGATATGAATGTTTTTGATGATTTTTTTGTTAGTAGAATTATTAATATGAAACATACTTCTATTTTTCATAATAGTATTATTGATAATTGTGCTAGAAGTATTGTTGTTTATAATAGTCTTTTGAAAACTTATAAAATTATGTTAGATGAAAATTTAACTGGAATTTTTGAAAAATTTATTTTGAATAATTGTTTTTCTAATATTTTATTTGGGAATTTAAAAGAAAATTCACAAGAAATGACTGATGAATTTTATGTTAAAGATGATTCAAATTTTACTTTTTATTATTATAAAGTTGATTCTATTACATTTTTAATATTATTTCATAAAGAAACTACATTTGATGATATTAATTCAGTTAAATTAATATTAAAAGCGTCAAAAGATAAATTTGATACAAGAGAAAATTACAAAGATTCAAATGAAGGAAAAGAAAATAATGATTAAAAAAAAATACATTATTATAAATAAAAAATAAAAGTATCTTAAAATACATTTATTTAAATCAAAATTAATAATAATAAAAATATTCATACATAATATTAATATTATTTTTTACTAATATAAAACAAATTACAATACTATTCAAATTCCCAAGGAGTTAAATTATATTTATTAACAATAATTTCAGAAGCACCAGCTTTTAATAATAAATCAGCAATATTATATTTTTTAAAATTAATTGCATAATGTAAAGCAGTATTTAATTGTTCATTTTGTGCATTTAAATTTGCTCCTTTATTAATTAAAAATTGAACAAAATCCTCATTTCCACATTGAGTTGCATATATTAAAAAAGTATCTTTATTTTCATTTATTGATTCTAATGATACATGATATCTTTCTTGAATTTCTTTAAATTCTCTAAAATTATTTTCTCTTATTAAAAAAAATAAAATTTCTTCTATTGTTTTTAATTGTTTTTTTATACCTAATTTTATTTCTTCTGTTCTAAATATTAAATGTTCTTTTGACATATCTTTTGCTTTTGTCATTACTTCTTCTTGATCATTTATATTAAATTTTATATTTGATACTTTTGCTAATGGTCCAAATTTTAATTGTCTTATATATGAATTTCTTCTTTCAAATGTTATGTTATCTTTATCTCTATTTGTTAAAAAAAATCTTCTAGTTAAAATTTTTGTTGATGTTCTTATATTATTTAATATAGAATAATTTTTTGATGTTGGTTTTATAAATTTTTTACCTTTTTTTTTCCTTATTTTATTTTTAGATGTTTCCACTTTTTTTATAAATTTTTCTATTTCAAAATGATTTTCATGAATTATTATATCATTTTTAATAAATTTTTCTAATAAAAAGAATATATTTCCTTGAGATAGTTTAAAATTTCTAATTGATTTCATAGTACTTGTTTTCTTTAATTCATATCCATTAATATAATGTCTTTCTATTATATTTCCTCCTAAAACAAAACTAGTTGCCATTTCATATGTTAATTGCTCTAAATCATTTAATAAATATTCACTTATTGGTTTAGGTATTAAATTTATTTTATTCATATCAGGATATTTTAATTTTTTTATTAAATAATCTTCTACTCTTTTAAAATATTTTCTTTTTTTAAATAATCCTTTATAAAAATTACTTAGTATTTCTTTTATGGTTGGACTTTTACTTTTTGACTTTGTCTTTTTAAATATTAAATCAATTTTATTTCTTATTTTATTACATGAATTAATTATTAAATCTTTTTGCAGTTCAATTTGTTTAGAAATTTTATCATTTTTAAATGAGAATTTATTAATATATTTATTTCTTAATTCTTCATTTATATCTTCAATTTTATTATTTAACAAGCTTTTATTTTCAATAACTTTAATGTTATTATTCAATTCAAAACTCCTATTACGATAACTTTTATTTAATGTTTCATCATTAATAATACTACTTAATTCTTTATCTTTTATATCTATCATATATTTTTTATTAATAGGAAAATTTGTAAAACTTTCTAATTTTCTATTATGATGTTTAATATTATTTTTTCCTGAAAAAGAATTCACATTAATATAATTTGAATTTAGGGAAATAGGAAAATTCTTTTTTGAATTTAACTTTAAATTTAATACATTATTTCTTGGACTTTTTCTATTTGATGGTGTAGTATTATGACATGAAGTTGATGAGTTAATATATGATGATAATAAAAAAATTTTTGGCGATGTTTTTACTGAAGTATTATAAATATTAATTATTGTTTTTTTTGGTTTATGAAGATTTAAATTATTATTAAAAAAAGAAGAGTCATTTGATTTATTTATTTTTGTTTTATTTAAACTTTTATTAAATGGATATAAAGAATAATTATTGTTTTCGAATTTTTTATATATTAAACTCTTTTCATTATTTGATGAATTATAATCACTATAATCTAATGTATAATTTAAATTACCGAGAGAAGAATCACTTAAAGTTTTATTTTTTAATTGTATTAATTCTGTTTTTAATTCTCTTGCTGAATTTGGGAAATTATATGATTTTCTTTTAGATTCTTTTTTCTTTTTTTTTCTAAAATGTCTCTTTAAAATTTTTTGTAAATGAGGTAATTTTAATTCAATTATTTTATTTTTCGATTGTGATAAATTTAATTTTATTTTTTCTTTTGTAATACAATTTGATTTTATATATTTTTTTAAATTTTTATTTTCCATTTATAATTAAAGACCAAAATTTTAAAAAGACATTTAAAAAAATAGAATAAAAATAGATATTATATAAAATTAAAATTATATAAAAAAAAAGTAAAAAAAATATAAACAAATAAATAATAAAAATATAATAAAAATATAATAAAAATAATAATTTAAAAATCATAATTAACATCATCATCATATTCTTCATCATCATGTTTAGGTTTTAATTCAAATTTACAAATAGGACAAATCGAATTTTTTAATAACCAAGGTTTAAGACACTTTTCACAAAAAATATGACCACAAGGTAATTTTCTAATAATATCATTTTTTTTAAAATTTTTCAAACAAATATAACATTCTTTATTAGTAGGAATATCATTTTTTTTTAATTTTTCATAATTATTAATATTAACACCAAATTTATTTTCATCAATTTCAATATGTCTTCTTATTCTTTCAGCTTCTTCTTCATCAGAAACAGGTTCTCCATTTTCTAATTTTGCAGTCACTTCTGCAACTCTTTCCCATTCATTATTCCAATCTATAAAATCTAAATTATATTTTCCTTTTGGATTAAATTTTATTGGTCTGTTGTCCATTTTTTTTTATTTTATTTTAATTTATTTTATTTTAATTTATTATTACAAAATTTTATTTTAATTTTTTATTTTTAAATATTATGTCAGAAGAACTTAATCATGGTAAAGGAATGTTAAGTGATGAATTATTTGAAAAAGATTTAGAAAATAAAGAAAATGAAGAATATAATAAAGAAAATTCTAATGAAAATAATCAGATTGAATTTAATCAATATTTAAATAAATTATTAGATAAAATGGGATTTTCAAAATATCATTTTATATTATTTTTAACAAGTGCTTTTTTTTTATTTTGTTCTGGAATGCAAGAAATAATTCACGTAATTTTATTATCAATAATAAATGATACTCATAATTTAACTTTTTATCATTTAGCATTAATGAATTCAATTGAATATTTAGGTTATACTATTGCAACTATTATTGTTAATATAATTACTAATTATTTAACTAGAAAAAGTGCAATTCAAATTACTATTATTTCTAGTTTAGTTTTTACAGGTTTATCTTTAACAACTTATAATTTTTATTTTGCTGCTTTTAATAGATTTTTTTTAGGATTTTGTTTTGGAATTTTAGATATTTTAATTTATTTAAATTTATTCGAAAGTGCTCCTACTGAATTAAGAGGATATATCGCATCTTTGATTCAATTATTTTTTCCACTTGGATCTTTTTTTTTAAGTGTTATTTGTTATTTTCAATTAATTGAAGGTGATCATAAAATTAATTATAAAGTATTATTATTAATTCCTTTTTTAATTACTACTCTTTTAGTTTTTTTAGTATTATTTTTTCAAGAAAGTCCAAGACATTTATTTGGTACAAATGATTTTTTAAAAGGTATTGAGGCAATTAAAAAAATATCAATATTTAATAAAAATGAAGATTTTTTAGAAGATACATTCAATTTTAATAAAGAACAAAAACCAAATAAAGAAATAGAATTAATTGAAAGGAAAAATAGTGAAGAATTAGAAAAAAATAAAGAAAATAAGC
Source organism: Isotricha prostoma (assembly GCA_023807205.1). NCBI lineage: Eukaryota > Ciliophora > Litostomatea > Vestibuliferida > Isotrichidae > Isotricha > Isotricha prostoma. The sequence goes on along the minus strand of JAJMZS010002986.1, from coordinate 55,033 downwards.
AAAATGTAGTAAAATTAGATAGATACAATACAATAATAACAGAAAAAAAAAAAATAAGTTTAGATAATGTAGAAGAATATTTTAATAAACTAAAAGAAACAAAATCATCATCAAAAAATACATTAATAGATTCAATAAACAATATATTAAATTCAACATATGTTTATTATACAATTTTATTTTGGTTAATTGGTTCTTTTTCTGGATTTGTTTTTAATGGTATTTTTTTTATGTTACCCGCAACTGCGCCAAAAATAAATAAAAGTACTTTTTTTGATTTGGTTTTATTTGAAGGAATGGAAATTCCTTCTAATTTCATTGCTTCTTTATTAATTGATACTTCATTAGGAAGATTAAATATTTTAAGAATTGGATTTACTGTTACTTTTATTATTAGTTTAATTATTATTTGGGTTGGTGATTCTGTTTTAATTTTTTCTTGTTTACTTAAATTTTTTTTAACTATTCCTAATACTGTTTTAATTGTTTATTCTAGTGAAATTTATGATAGTAATGTTAGAACAATTGGTATTAGTATTCTTAATTTTTGGAAAAAAATTTCCTCTTTATTTGCTCCTTTTGTTATGAGTTATTTAACTATTAATTATGGAGAATTTAGTACTAATTATCTTTATGGGATTTTTTTATGTTTTTGTACTATTGCTTCATTTTTCTTTAAAACAGAAAGTAAAGGAATTCCACTTGATGAAATTGTTAAAATTAATTATTTGTGATTATTTAATTTTTTTTTTTTTATATATTATAATTTTGGATTTATTATTTAATAATAATATTAAATATATTATTTTTTTTATTGATTTTAGTATAATTGGTTTTTTTCATAAATAAATAAAAATTTAAACATGAAAAATTTTATTAAAATAACAAATTCTTTATCAAATACATTAAAATTAAATGAAATAAGTTCTTCAAGTAAAAATTCTGAAGATGTGAAAGAATTATATCCAACAAAATTTAAAAATAATAGTTATTTATATCCTATTTTTTTAAATAAATTTAGAAATCCAAGTGAATTGATATTTAGAATAAATCACCCAGAAAAACCAATTGATAAGAAAAAATTAATAAATTTTCATTTAAATCCTAAATTTAAAAAATCTAGTTCAAATAAAAATTATTATAAATCAACATATTTATTAAATGATTCAACAAATGCAACTAATACAGTAATTTCTAAAAATTATTCAAATAGTTTTTTATCAGAAGAAAAAAATGCTTTTAAAAATCCTTATTCTGAATCAAGTATAAAATTCTTTAAAAATAATCAAATAAGAGGAATGGTGAAAAGAAGTTATTTTTTTGATAAAATAATAGATTCTAAAATTAAAAGATATGCCTTGAATAATTTTAGTAATTTAGAAATAGAAAAAAATAATGAAAATAACGATACAAAAGATACTAATTTATATACTAAAATAGAAAATATAATTGATAAAGAAAATATGTATAATAAAATTCCTAAATTAAAAGATTATTTAAAATATATTATTAAAAAAAGTAAAATTAGAGAAAGAGAAAGAAACTTTTCAAAAGAAAGTGAAGATGAAACAGAAAGAAAATTACCAGAAATAATAAATATTAAAACAAATAGATTTAAATTTCAATTATCAAAAGATGATAATGGTGAAATTAAAGACTTATCAAAACCAACTCAAAATAAAATTAAAATGACAACTGATAGGATAAGAGATATGAAATTAATGGAAAAAATAAATAAAATAAAAGAAAAAGACCTTGTTGAAGATTTAAAATTGATATTACATGAATAAAAATATAATCAAACAAATAAAAATATAAATTCAAAAACGAATATATAATATAATATAATTTTTTTATAATACAAGATAAAAATATACTTATTTTAAAATTAAATAAAAAAAATGAATAATAAAGATAAATTAGGAGGGAATAATTTTAACTTTACATTAAATAATTATATAAATAATAATTTTACTTCTGCAACACCATCAAATTCAGTTAAATATAGAATATCAAAAGGAAAAAGTTATCAACAATTACATAGTTCAAATAAAACAACTCAAGGAAATCTTCCTTATTCAAATAATAATATTAGTACATTTGTTGATAAAATTGGAATGAATAATTCTTTTATAAGTGTAACTTTACATTTAATTTATAGAATTCCTCAAGTTTATAAATATTATTTAAATAATGTAAATTCTAAAAGTGATAAATTTTCAATTCATTTACATAATATTATTGTTACTTGTAATACTAATAATGATAAAAATAATAAAATTGATTTAAATAAAATTAAAGGTAGTTTATTTAATAAAGATAATTCTTTCAAATTAAATGAAATTAACGACCCTTTGACTTTGTTAAATTTAATTATTAGAAATGCAAATTTAGATGAAATTTTAGTTTTTAAAAATATTACTATTAAAGATTTATGTGATTGTAATTCTTCAATAATATATAATATTGAAAAATTTCAAAATATTTTTGATATTCCGTTAAATGATATTTTAAAAATAAGTGAAAATCATTCTAATACTCTTTTCTATAATAAAAATAGATTAATTTCATTTTACAAATCAATGATAGAACATAATTATTCAAAAAAATTAAGTTGTCCTTTAAATGGAGAAGATTGTAATTATAATAGAATTACTCGTAAATTTTCAATTAATCCAGATGAAAGTAATAATTCCAAAATACCTTATATTTTATTTGATTATATTACAGATAATAATTTAAATTTAACAATGTTTAATTTATTACATAGTTTAATTTTAATTCCTCCATTTTTTGAACTTGAAAATATATTTGATTTTGAACAAGGAAAAGATTACATTGAAGATTCTGAAATAAGTATTAATTTAAAATATTTCTTTTCAGGAATAATATTTAAAACAAGAAATAAGAGTTTTACATGTGCTTTTAAAAAAGAAGATTATTGGGTTTATTATGATGATAATGAAAATTATATAATATTAAATAATTGGATTGATATAATTTCAACTAGTTTAAAAAACTTTTTAATACCTTATATTATTTATTATCAAATACAAAATGAAAATATTATATTTAAAGAAGAAAAAATATCTAAAGATGATCTAAATTATTTAGAAAATTTTGCAATTAAATGGGATGAATATAAATATCTTCCATCAAATAGATTAAAATTATATGAATTTGTAAATCATACTGTAATTAAAAATACAGATAATATAAAATTTCAAGAGGATATTGAAAGTAAAGAAGATAAATTAAGTAATCATAATAATTCAATTCATCAAAAAAATCCATTTAAAAGAGAAAAGAAAAGTTATAGTACAAATCAAAGAACATCATCAGAAAAGAATTCAACTGATAATTATATAGATTTCCCATTACAAATAAATGATAAAAACAATTATAATAATAATAGAACATTAAATCAAGTTCCAAAATCATCTCATCATAATAGAAAAGATAATAAAACAGTAATAAATAATAATTTAAAAACATTTGGAATTAATTCCGGTTTATCAAGTGTTGAAATTGAAATATCAAAATCTCAAAATCAAAATCATTTATTTGAAAAAGAAGAAAAAGATGATAGAATAAAACCATATCAAATAACAACAGATCACAAATCAATTGGATTAAATAATATAACAAATATAAATAAAGTAACAATTCCTCAAATTTGGGTTTGTTCAAATTGTCAAAGAGTAAATAAAGCATATGAATATAAATGTCAAAATTGTAATATTGTAAATAAAAATCAAAAAAACACAATTGAAATATATAATAGAAAATCAATGACAGAAGATAAAAATAATAACAATGATAAAAATAATCAATTATTAAATAGTCCATATAATATAAATAATTATAATAAAAATTATAATTATTATAATAGTAATAATAATAATAATATTGATTTTTCAAATATAAATAATACAAATTTAAATTCTGCATTTAAAAAAGTTTCTTGTATTTGTTATTCAAAAATGTCAGATAAAGCAATAGAAAATGGAATATGTAAATTTTGTGGTAGAAAAATTCCAATTTATAATAATAATTATACAATGAAAAATAATATAAATGAAAATAGAATGAGACCAGGAACTGCAATTAGTATTAGAACAAGTGCAAAATATTCAGCTGAAAATACTAATAATGATATTATACAAAGAAGAATGTTAAATAATACTAATGTTAATAAACATAGACAAATTTCTACTAATAGATATAATGATGATACTTATGATGAATTAGATGATTTGATTATTAAAAATCAAAAAAATTTTAAAAATTTAAATAATAATAATAATGAAAAACAAAATAAAAGAAATGAATTATTGAATTATAAATCTAATACTGTTAAAAATATTAAGAAAAAAAAATATTAAATGTATTTTTTTATATAACTATTTATATAAAAAGATTTGTTTTTTTTTTTGTTAAAAAAATTAATTAATATTTAAAAATTTTTTTGTTTCACTTTTCATTTTTGAAATATTAGAACTTCTAAATAATAAAAAACATTTTTGATTATTACTATTATTTAAAAACTCTCTTTGAGAATTATTTTTCTTTTTAACTAACTTTAAATTAGGAATAAGATAATTTCTATGACCATGATTATTTAAATAATTATTAATTTTAATAGCATTATTTTTATAACTATAATTTCCAAAATTAATTCCAGTATGAAATCTATTATTAAAAACATCAAAATTAAAAAAAGAAGAATTATTTGAAGGAGAATGAATAATACTTGAACAACGAGATACAGTTGGTGAATTTAAAGTCGAAGGTTTTTTACTTTTTGATATCAATAAATTATTTGAACTTTTTGCATTTAAATTTATATTATTATATTCACTATTCATACTTAATGCATTTAAAAAATTACTAAAGTCTTCATTTTCTTTTTCTTTTTTTTTATTATTTATATAACTTTTGTTTTTTGTTTTTATTAATTTTTGAGTATTTTCATTACTATTATTTCTTGATGATAGTAATTTTTTTGTTAAGTTTATATTGTTTATTGATTTTTTCTTACTTATTGTATATTTTTTTGGTGTTTTTGGAGTTGATTTTCTTATTAAACTTTTTGTAGATATTGGTTGATTTATAAAAAATATATTATTTTTTTCATCTTTATTTAAGCTTAATGTAGGTATATTAATTTGTATATTTTGCATATTTTTATAATCTTTATTAAAATATCTAAATAAACCAAATAAAATACCAAAACAAATGTCTTCATCTTTATTTATAATATCATTAATGCATTCAGAATAATTTTTTAAATATTCATATAATTTATAATTTGTTAAAACATAATCAAAAAATTTTTTTAAATTAATTTTGCATTGAGCAACTGTATAAGGTTCTCTAATAATTCCTTTAATAACAATATTTGAATTAGAACTACCACATCTATTTATAATATCATTAAATAAAATTCCATTATGACAAAGATATAAAATTGCTAAATCTGTAGAATTTAAATTATTTATTATTTTTAGTGAAGTTAACCATAATTTAATTGAATTTTTTGCACTTTCTGATAATTTATTTTTTTGTTTTTTTTCTGATGATTGAGATTTAATTGGTTGTGGTTGAAATATATTTTCATTTTTTAATTGTATATTTTTATTTATTTTTGGAATATATTTTATTAAATTTTCTTTACTGAGACTAATTTGAATTATTGGATTTGTTGGTTTTTTAAAATTATAAATTGGTATATTATTCTGTAAAACATTATTCAAACCTTTTTTTATTAATCCAATCGTTAATAAAACTTCATTTTTTAATAATTTTGCTGAATTATTAATATAATTATTTTCCTTTTTTTTATTAAAATTAAATACTTTTGTATTATTTTTATTTGATATTTCATCCATTGTAATATTTTTATTAATATAATTTGCAGGAGAAATTGAGAGAGTTATACTATGTGAAGGTGAAAGACTTGAAAAATTGATTTTAGATTGCTTTAAATTTTTTTGTGTTTTAAGATTATTAATTATATTTTTATATAATAAATTTTCATTTGAACCATAAGAATTTTGATTTATATTCTTTTTTTCATATGAATCTTTTATTAATGTCATTAATTTTTGATAACTATTATTTTTATCTTTTTTTAATTTATATTCTAACATTTCTTCTTCATTTTTATCATTTATATTATTATATTTTGGTGTTTGAATATTATTTTGATTTTCATTACTAACAACACCTTCAGAAATTAAATTAATATTTAAATTAGATATATTTTGATGAACATTATTTGGATTTGTTGTTATTGAATTTGAATTAGATGATTTTGATAAATTTTCATTAATTTGTGGAATTTGATGAATTTCATTTTCAGATGATTCTTTTATTTCTTCAATACCATTTAAATAATTATTATTAACAACAATATTATTATTTTCCATATTTCCTTCTGTTAAATTAACCCCAAATTTATCATAAATTTCTTTTAATAATTCTAAAAAAGAAATAAGAAATTTTTTATTTGTAAAAATATCAGAAATTCTATTATAAAAAAATAATATTTTTTGTTTTAAATTATAATCATAATAATCACCTTTATTTAATTCAATCAAAGATGAAATAACTAAATTAACCTTTTCATATTTAGTTAATCTTTTATCAGGATTAAAGTCACCCATTCCAAAATAATTTAAAAAATTAGATAAAATTTCTATAAAAACAATACCATTATTTACAATATCATTATCAGTTAATTTATTAATTAAAAGACAATGAGGTTGTTTTATTGTGTTTAACCAATTTACTAAAATTTGTTCTTTATTAAGAAATGGAATTCCATTATTATTATTAGAAGTATCTTGTGATAATGAATAATTTTCATTTTCTTCATCACTTTGAATAAATGACATTTATTAATTAATGAATTTAAATTAAATTTTATTTTTATTTTATTATTTAAAAATTATTATTAAGTTTTATTTTGTTTTAATTCACTTAATTCCATTGAATCATGTGTTTTTGGTATTTCATATCCTTTTTTTTTAGTTTTAACACATCTTTTATATACCACACAAGAACATAATATAAATAAAATTATTATTAAAATTGTTACTACTATTAATTCAAAAACTAAATATGAATATGAACCTAAATAATAATTATCGTAAAAATCATTTTTTTCATTTTTTGAATAAACTTCTCCTATTTCTTCTATATTTTTAGTTTCATAAAAAAATTTAAATAATTTATCCATTCTAACACCTTCAACATTGATATACCCTTTAGAATAATTAAAATCATGAATTGTATATTTAATCCATTTTTCTCCTCTGTTTTTAAAAGATACTAATGATTTTTGTTCATTAATTATATAAGGACATTTATCAAATAATGGAGTTTCAGTATAATAAATATTATATATATATTCAATTTTTGGATCTATAGAATTAAATTCTATTTGTAATATTTTTTTATTATTTAGTATTGCTATTTTATTTTTTGGATATTTTATATAATCAATATTCTTTTTATAATCATACCATAATAAAAAATTTTCAATTTTTACTTTATTTTGAATTAACAAATGAATATCTTTATATGAATTTAAATAGTATTTAATGAAAGTATCAGATGAAATAAAATTGGATAATTTATTACCATTATTATCTTGGAATAAATAATTATTTGACTTTAAACTTATATTACATGGATATATTTGAATACAAATATAAGGATTATTTAAATCTTTATTGTGAAGAAATGAAAAAATAAGTTCATTATTTTCAGATTTATTAATTATATTTATTTTTTTTGAAGGTAGAGAAGTAACATTATTTATTAAAAAATAACTTTTTGTATTTACTAAAAATTGTTTTTTATCCTGATTACTTAATCTTATTAAAAAATAAATTGAATAATTGTTTTCTATTTCATAATAATTATTTGGATTTGAAATATTAATTTTAAAAGGAAAATTTTTTGAAATAATATGTGTCTTTGTTTCTAAAAGAATTTCTGGAAAAAATAATTCATTATTTTTATTTTTATAATATTCATAACTGATTTGACCAATATTTGTCTCATTTAAATTTATTATAACTTCAAAATTAAATATTGAATTTGTAAAATTTGAAATGTTAATATAAAAAAGATTATATTCATCTGTTAAGAAAAAAGTTTCATGATTGTTAATTAAAATTTGATTAAATGATTTAAAACTATTTGATTCAAATGATAATAAAGATTTTTCTTTTCCTTCTATTATAAAAACTATTTGTGGTTCAAATTTAAGGTGAATTGAATTATTTTTATTTGATAGTGTAAAATTGTTATCTTTAAATTTTATTGTTACTGTATTATTATCATCATTTGATTTTGGATAAAAAGTAATTTTTGTATCTAAAATATCTGAAGAATTAATTTGAATTTCTTTTTGATTTTCTCTTTTAAAATCAAATATATTATAAAAATATTCATCATTTTTAATTTTCAAAAATGAAATATTCATTGGTTGAATTAATTTAAAATTAAAAATAGTAGGTTTATTACATTTAATTTTAAAAACCATAAATTCAGTATTAAATTCTTGATAATTAAAATTAATATCTTTAAAATCTATATAATTAAATGCATATGAATTTCCAAAAATATTTGAATATGATATATTAAAATCACCTATAAAATGTTCATTAATTAAATAAACTTTTTTTATTGAATTAAATCCTCCAAAAATTAATATTTCATTATCATCACAATCAGGAATATTAAATGGAATTGTTAATATATTTAAATTTGAAAAATCATATTCTGAAAATCCAAAATATTTATTAGACATAAGATATGAATATGTTATTTTATTATTATTAAATAACCTAATGATTATTTTTGAATCATATTTTATAGATTCAGATAAAGGAATATATGAAAATTGATTATATTCCCTTGAAAAAATATTGTTTGAATTTCCATAATAAACTTTTATTAAATTATTTTTAGAAAAAAAAAATATATTAGCAATATCTTGATTAAAAATAAAATAAAATGGCTCTTTTGATTCATTTTCATTAATTTCTTCATATTTGAAATTTACATAATTATCTCTATATTTTATTATGAAATAATTTTGTGGTATTGATATATTAAAATTGCTTAATTGATTATACTTTAAAAATTTAATTTTTATAAATAAAAATTTACATTCATTTATGGAAGGAAAATCTTCATAAAGAACAGTTCCACTATCAATATTTTCATATTTTAATATACGCTCATCATTATTATTAAAAGTAGGAATTGAATCTTCATTTGAACATTTAGTATAATAATTAAAATTTTCATTTAAATTTAAATAAATGTTTATTGGTATAATTAATTCATCATCTTTTGAAATTATATATTTAAAAATATAATAATCATTATCATTTATTTCATTTAATAACAGTTTTCCCTTTTCTAATATCTTAAATGTTTGTTGAAAAGTAAAATAAACATTTAAAAAAAAAATGAGACTTAAAAATTTCATATTATATAAAAATAAATTCAAAAAATAAAAACGACAATTATAGTATAAATTTTATTCAAATATTTTAATAAAATTTAAATATAAATGATAAATGTAAAATTTAAAACAAAAAAATTCTTTATATATAAATCAATATAGAAAATTAATTCGAATAATAAAATAAACATTTACCAAAATGTTTTTTATCAAAAAAATTTTTCTCTTTTACAATTTATTTTTACATGAAAATCAATAATAAATAGCAAACAATTAGTCATCAGAACTTCTTGGAATACAACATAAAAATAAACCACTTTTTTTTTTCTCTTTATTTTCTCCTTTTTTTTTCTTTAACATTCCAGGAGGTGCTCTTGTACTTTGAGTTCTTAATTTTTTTGATGCTTTTTTTTTTTTTAATTCTTCAGAATCTTTTGAATTATTTGATTTTATTTCTTGAATTTCTTTTATACTCTTTTCTGTATTTTTTTTTTCAATTTCTTTTTTTTCTTCGTTTATTATTTTATTATCATTTGTTATTATTACTTTTTGGGCATTTGAAAAATTCTCATCTACTTTTTTCATTGTTATATTATTTACTTTTATATTTCCTTCATTCACTTTTTCATTTTCATTTCTATTATCTTTTAATTTTAATATATTATTTGTATTATATTCATCATCATTATTTATCTCGTTCATTATAAATTTATAATTATTATATTTACAATTTATTTTTTAAAAATTATTGATTAAAAAAACAAAAAAAAACTAAAACCATAAAAATAAAAAAAAACAAAAAAAAAATTTAAAAAAAAAATCAAATTAATAAATAAAAAATATTTTATCTCATTTATAAAAAAAGTTAAAAAAAAAATGACTCGTAGACGAAATAATTCAATAGTTAATTTATTTAACATAGAAGAAGAAGATGAAAACAGAGAAACATTTGGTCATCATTTAATAGAGCGCTTACACGGAATGTCACCAGCATCTCGTTCAAACGTATTAAATAGATTAAGAGAAATATTTGAAATAAGAACAAGAAGAAGATTATATGATGATTATTCAATTGATGAAGATATGGAAAATGCAATTTATAATTCAAATGAAAATTTTAAACAATTTTCAAAAGAAAATGATATGAATTTTAGAGATTATCCTTTTCCTATTAATTGGGTTGATATTGAAAATGATGAAAATGAATTTTATGATATTTTATCTAAATATGGATATTTTGGAGTTTCTATTTATACTTCTTTAAATAAATTTAAAAAAGTTTCATCTAATAATTTAATTGTTTTAATCTCTGAATTATTTTGTAATTATTCTAAACAAGAAAATATTGAATTATTGAAGGAATTTATTTTTTCACTTTCACAAACTCCTGAAAAGATTAGTCAAATGATTGATAATAAATTAATTTTGGTTAAAGAAATTCCTGTTTATTTAATTATTTTAATTATTTATGAAATTTTTTATTTTAAATTTGATGAAGAACAGTGTTATAATTATAAAAAACAAAAAATAGTTTTGAAAAGTCAATATACTTTACTTAAAATGATTAATGATGATGAATATTCTTCTATTTTTAATGAATTTTTTAAAGGTAAACCTTTACAAAATTTAAGTAAATTGGATTATAAAATTGAAAAAGAAAGAAAGAAATATTTAAAACATATTAAAAAAATGAATAATGAATTAATTCTTTTTAAAAAAGAATTTAAAAATAGCAATTTTAGTTTATAATTGTGAAATATTTTAATTATTAAAAAAAAATAAATTTAAATAAATTATTATTTTGTAATTAATGAATACAACAAAAACAATAAATTATGATACAAAAGCTCAAGAAGAAATTTATAGATTTATTCAAGATTTAGAATTTGTTCAATGTTTATCAAATCCTTTATATTTAGAATTTTTAGCTCAAAATAACTATTTTAATGATCAACGCTTTATAAATTATTTAGAATATCTTCAATATTTTAAAAATATTGAATACATGAAATATATTACTTATTCTAGAAGTATTGTATTTTTGGATTTAATTCAATATGATTTTTTTAGAGAATTATTATATGATGAGAAATTTATTAATTATTTACTTAATATTATTTTAGAAGATTCTTTTCCTCAAATAAAGAATCAAAATGAAAATAATATTACAAATAAAATGGAAAATATGACAATTAATAAATAATTTTATTTATAAATTTATATTATTTTTAAATTTTAAATTAAATAAAAAAAAATTAAATATATTCAAGTTCTTTTGAAATTTCATATAATGAAAGTTGTCCATTATTTAATTTATTCATTCTTGAATAAATTAATTCAACATATTTTTCTTCATTTTTCTCTAGAATTAAATTATGTTTTTTCATAAAATTAAAAAAAGAAAAAAATGAAATAAAAGGAAATTTATCTAATTTATTTATTCCATTTGAAATTAAATCAATATAAATATCATTAATATTAATCACTCCTAAATTTTTTTTCATTTCATTTAAATTTTTTTCATATTGAATTATTTTGTTAATTAAATTCCCAATATCAATTAAAGTAGATTTATACATAGAATATTCTTTATCAATTATTTCATCTTCATTATTCAAACTATTAAAAGGCATTAAAAGATAAAATAATTTATCATAAGTTAAAGGAACAATTTTTTCAATATGAAGTCTTTTTAAAATTAATTTAATATCTAAATCATCTTTAATATATAGATTTAATTTTATAAAAAGAGATTTTAATAATGAAATAGGTAAAAAAATATCATATATTGTACCAAAATTTTTATTTGGTGATAAATAAAATATTGTTTTTCCAACAGAAAAATCTTTATGATTTTTCAATAATTCAATTTTTGAATTTTCAATTTCAATTTCATTTCTTAATAATTGTCTAATATATATTTTGAAATTATTTAAATATTCTTTTCTTTCATCTATTTTAATTTGTTTTTGTGGAATATTTGTATATTCATATTTTGGAAAATTTAATGTAGTTTTATCGCAAAAAAATTTTTGTAAATCTGAAAATTTAACTTCACCATTTTTATTCATATCTAATCTTCTTAAAATATTCTTCATATCATTTTCACTTAAATTTTTATTCCATTCAAAATTTCTCATAAAATAATCTCTTAAAGTAAATTTATTAATACCAAATGAATTATTATTTGATAATTCTCCATAAATTGAAGTTAAATCATAATCATCTCTCTTTTTAATAAATTCAATTTGCTTATTAATATTTTTATATAAATCAATTTCATATAAGAAAATTTTAATTATTCCATATTCAGTTTCATAATTTAATGATGAATCATCATATAAAATTGTTTCATTATAATTTCTAAAATATTCCAATTCTTTTTCATTTCTATAATAATCTCCTGTAATAATATTATATAAATCGTCATTTGTAAAATATATTTCATTATTTTCTGGAGAAAAATTTTTGGAATTAAATTTCATCATTATAATTATATCATCTAATATTATATTTTCATTTAATTCATCAATTTCATCTCTAATAAAATTATATATATCCATAGGAAAAATTTTTTCTCGATTAAAAATTTTATTTATAACCAAAAACAATTTATTACAATCAATAACATTCTCTTTTAATAATTTATTTCTTTTCTCTCCTTCACAAATACATTTCAACAAATTAAGAATAAGTTTATTACTTTCAAAAGATAATAACATTTTATAAAAAAAATAATTTAAAAAAAAAACCTAAAAAAAAAAACATATATAAAAAAAATCAATGACTGAAAAAAACACAGAAAAAATAGAAGAAGACATAACAAGTGTAAGAAGTAGTTTACTAAATGAAGAACTATTAAAACAAAAAAGAAGAAAAGAATATTTTGCATTATGGATAGGAATTTTAGCTCAATTATTTTTTGCATTAACATCAGTTCAACTAAAAATTTGTCGTGAAGATTATCCATTATATTATACAACAAATAATGTTATTTTTTATAGAAGTATTTCAATATGTTTAGTAGGTTATATTATGACAAAATATAAAAATGAAAGAATAATTCCATTAAAAGAAATAAAATATAAAGGTTGGTTTTTTACAAGAAGTTTAGGTAATTATTTTATTATTTATTTATTTATGGTTGAAATGAGTTATTTTAGAGTATCAACTGCACAATGTTTTTCAGGTTGTCATTCAATATTAGTTTTTTTCTTATCTATAATAGTAATAAATGAACCTTTTTATTTTAGATATTTTTTAGGTATTATTATTTGTATTATCGGAACTGGAATGATTGTAATGAATGAAAGAAATCCAAATGCAAAAGAAAAAGTATATAAAGATAATATTTTTGTTGGTTGTATTATTGCAATTATTCATTTAACTATGTTGTCTTTTTCTAAATTTGCACAAAAAATAATGTCAAAAGAAAAAATGAATGGAGAAGTACAAAATTTTTATATGGGATTATTTAATGGAATTCCTGCTTTAATTGTTATGATTTTTGATAGGAAATTTGGATTTAATTTTAATTATATTATAGCTGGAATGATTAATGGTCTTTTTTTCTCTGGTGCTAATTTTTGTATGGCTGTTACTTTAAGTAATATTTCTATGCAGAAATTTTTACCTGTTACTTATATGTGTAATGTTTTTATTTTTATTTTAGGTTATATTACTTTAGGAGAAAAAGTCTTTTTTACTGATATTATTGGAAGTTTACTTGTCTTAGGTTTTAATTTGTATGATTCTTATATGACTAATTTAGGAAAATAAAATTTTTCAAGTTTTTATATTTATTTAAGTTTGATATAATATATTTTTTTTTGTAAATTTTAAAAAGGAATTTTTTTATTTTTTTTATAATAATTAACTTATTTTTTTTAACAATATTTTATTTCAAAAAAAAGATAAAAAATGAATTATAATTCTACATATAATTCACAAAGAAATAATAAAAATTTATTACTTGAAAGTATTAGTGACTTTAATGTAAATATTAATAAAATTGATAATAATAAATATGATACCTTTTTTTTAATTGAATCTAATATCACAATGCCTCAAAATGAATTTTCAAGAAAAATTGAAGATTCAAACAGCGAAAATCATCCTATTACTTCAATAACAAGAACAATTTCAAATCAAACTAATAATAATTATATGGATTCAAATTTAGATTCTGAGAGTTTTAATATATTTAATTCAAATATTTTTACTAATAATTATTCAATAAGAAAATCTTATAATAAAGATTTTGCTTCAATTAATGGGATTCAAAAAATAAAGAAATATATTATTGATAATAAAAAAAATGAAAATATATTTTTTATGGATATATTTAAAAAAAAAATAAATGATACAAATTTAATGATAAAATCACAATTTTATGATTCATTAAAACAATATGTTGCAAATATTAAAAAAGACGAAGCAGATGAACTTTTTGATTGTATTGATTATGAAAAAAAACAAAGAATAAATTATAATTATTTATTAAGTTTCTATATTATAAATCAAAATAATAAAATAATAAATAGAAAAAGTCATTTCAATATTAATAAATTATTTAATGAATATAAAAATGAACAAAAAAAAATTATTTCAATAGAAAATTTTTATAAATGTTTAAAATCAATTGATTTCACAATTTCTAAAAAAGATATTTTAAAAATGTTTAAAATATATTTTAAAGATAAAGATCCAGGACAAATAAAGAATATAAAAAAAAACGATTTTATATTCTTAATATCAAATTATATTTTTCAGAAAATAAATATCCAAAAAGAAGAAAAACAAAAAATAATAAAAGTATTTAAACAAAATGCAAATAATTCAAATGGATTTTTAAATAAAACACAATTAAAATATATTTTAAATAATAAACTGAATTATAACTTTGATGAAATTGATAAATTATGTGATAGATTATCAGTAGAATATGATGATTTGATAGATTGTGATAGTTTTATTCAATATTTGGATAAATTAAATTTATATGATAATAATAATAATCATTTAATAAATGAACTAGGTTTAAATTTTTATTACAAATTACATATTGAATCAAAAAAAAAGACAATATTTGAAAAATATCAATTTTTAATTCCTTCTTTTTTCAGAGAACAACAAAAAAAATTAAATTTATTACCATCATCAACATTAATTCCAAAAAAAGATTTTAATGGAAGATATTATTATGAAGATATTAAACCAATAAATAATAATAATAATTTTAAAATTTTAAGTCCAATATATCCAAAAATAAATTGTCAAATAGAATTTATAAAATATGCAAGAGGTATTCCAATACCAAATTTAAAATTATTTTTAAATAAAGACCCCGAATTAAAAATATGTCAAAAATTATTAAAAATAGGATTATATGATGTAAAAAAAAAAAAATTTGTAATAAATTCAATATCAATAAAATGTAATAATAATGAAGAATATCCTAATAGATGGATATTTGAAATGGATAGAGTAAATATAAATAATAATATAATTATAAGGTATAATAATAATGATATTGAAAATATTAAAGTATTATTTGAATTTGCAATAATTATTAAAATTAATAATAATAATAATAATTATAATAATATTGAATATGATGAAGTTTCTTGTGGTTGGACTTATATTCCTTTAGAATATTTACAAAATAATAAAACTTATACTTTAGGAATTAAAGGAGGATATATTTATAGACCTCAAGAAATCAATTTAAATGATATTAAAGTTGATAATAAATCTAGTATTTCTTTTCAAATTAAATCATTTCATGATATTAAAGATAAAAATTATATTAATATTAATTTCATTCCTCAAAATATAATTTGTTATAGAGAAGGGATTTATATAATTTCTATTTTTAGAAAAATAATTGCAAAAACAATTTTAAACCAAACAAATAATGATAGAATTTTAAAAGAAAATAATGAAATTATTAATTCTTTTGGTAAAATTTTTGATTGTTTTGATGCTTTTAATTTTTTTATTCAATTTTGGAGAGAAAATATTTTAAATCAAAATATAAATGATGAAAAAATTTTAGAAAAAAATTTTATTCAATTTAATAATAGAATTTTTTCTGCATTATATACAGAAGAATTTAAATATGATACACAAGATCCTACACAATTCCAAATAAATAATAATGTCATAAAATATAGATTAAATTTAATTAGAAGTGCATTAAAATATCATAATAATGATATTAAAAAAAGCCAATCAGAATATAAACCAGTATATGATTGTACAAATTTAAAGCCTTTTTCAATTAATCAAATTTTGGGAAATAAAATAGAAATTGTAAATAAAAAATATCCTATAAATGATATTTATGGATAATTATATTTTTTTTATATTGTAATATTAATTAGAAATCATAAAGTTATTTATTAATAAGGTTAATAATAAATTTAATATATTAAAATTTATATATTAAATAATATTATAAATATTTTAATTTTTAATATTCAGGTGATAATGAAAATCTATCTGGTTTAATTATTTTTCTAAATTTTATTTTAGGTAGTTTAAGAGTTAAACCATAAATTCCTTCATTATTTCCGTCTTTTGAAATTAATTTTAAATATTTTTTTTCAACATTATTAACTCTTCTTATTATATTTTTTTCTTGTTCTTCTATATCTTTCATATAAAAATAATCTGATTTAAAAAGAATTGGATTCTTTATTCTTAAAGAATAAAAACTTCTACCTAATTTTTTTCTTGCATCTTTTGTTAATGTAGGTGAAACAGTATTTAATAATTTTTCCTGATATTTTCTTAAATTAATTTGTTTTTTCTTTTTTTTTAATTTTTTAATGTCCCTCATTACATTTTCATCTTCTTTATAAACATTACTTAAAATTTTATTTATATAATTATTAATAACAATTTTTTTTTTTTGACTTTTTGGTTTAATTTTAATTTGAACTTTTTTATTATTTTTCTTAGGTCTTTTATATAATTGAAATAAATTAAAAATTTTATCTTCTTCAGGAATTAATAAAGGATCCATTGATTCAATAAAATAAAATGTTTTATTTCTTGATGAATTTTTTTTTGGTGAATTAGTTGGAGAATTATTATTTGGTGATGTTAATTTTGCCAAATTACTAAAACTATTAAATGTTATTATTTTTCCTTCACAACTTTTTGTTGTATTATTTATATCTATATTATTATTTTCTATTATTAAGTTTTTAGGAGATTTTACTTTTGAAAATGAACTTCTTATTGAAAATTTTTTTTTTAGACCTTTCTCTTTTTCATTATCAATAATGTTTATATTTGCATTATTTGTTGATAAAATTTTCTTATGTTTTATAATTGATAATGGTTTATTTTCTTTTAAATTTGAATTATTAATACTTGGTTTTTTTTTCATTTCTATTTTATTGTCTTCAATATTTTGACTATGATTAACATTTTTTATAATTTCATTACTCATTTAATTTTATTTTTAAAATCATTTTTATAATATTTGAATTATTATAATTTTTTTAAAACCTTGAAAAAATTAAATCAATAAAAGTTTTTTATATTTACTCAATAATATATAAAAAAAATATTAAATTAAAAAAATATAAAAAATATTATTTATCTCTTTGTGAATCATAAATACTATTACCATGACTATTTTCTAAACTAGTAATAGAAGGAGTCAACTTACCAAAATTTGCTTGAATAGCAGTAGATAAAATAGTAGAATTAATATTTCCAATTACCTTATCACCCACACTAATTGGTTCATCGGTTCCAGCATAATTAATAATAATAGATGTTAATTTTGGAATTTTAATTATTAAATTATTATTCAATAATCTTTCTTCTAATACAAAATCAAAAAATAAATCAATAATTTCATCATTTGTTTCAATTCCTAATTCTTCACTAAATATATATCTTAATTCTTCTATTGTAAAATATTTTTTGTGATCTTTGTCACATTTATTAAAGAAACCTGTTATTCCTTCATTATTTTCATTATTTATTATATCAGCAATGATTTTTGATAATACTTTAATTTGATTAATATCTTGTTGAGAAAATTTTCTAAATTTATTTTTATAAACTATATCTTTATTAATATTTAATTCACAAAATAGTTCATAAATTGATAAAAAAATACATAATTTAAAATTATTTTTATTATTTTCATCTTCTAAAAATATTATTAATTCATTTAATTTATCACTTGAATTTACTCCAAAAGTTAATAATATTCTTTTAAATGATATTTTTGGAATATAACCATTTTTATCAATGTCATTACTTGCATTAAAATAATTTGCTAAATTATCTATTTTATAATTTGAAGATTTTTCTTTTATTAATTTAAATACTTCAAAATAAGGAAGATATAATTTTAGATAAAATAATTTTTTGGTGTCACCATATTTTGGAATTTTTTTTGTCCATGTATTAAATGGGTCTTTTAATAATAAATTTTGACTTTTTCCTTTTTCAATAAATTCTTCTTCTGTAATATATTTACTTTCTATAAATTTAAACAGGGAAATTTTATTTAATTTCTTTTTTTTTTTATCATCCATTAATTCATTAAATATAAAAATTATTTCATTTATATGAGATATATTATACCCAATTGAATAACAAAATTTAATAAAATCATCTAAATTCATATAATTTTTTTCACCTACAATTTCTATATAATATTTATTTATTTCTATTTGATTTAATAAAATAAATGTTTTAAAATCAATTAAATAATCATTAAAATTTACTTGTGCTTCTCTTAAAATATTTTCTTTTTCTTTTTTATATAAATATATATAGTTTTTAATATTATTAAAAAATTCTTCATATGAAAAACATGTATTTGATTTATCCTTATTATATAAAGAATTAAGAACTAATAATAAATCATTTCTATTTAATTCAATATTTAATTCATTTAAAACTTTCATAAATTCATTACTTGTTAAAAAATTTTTTTCAGTATTTTCTTTAATTAATTCTATAATATTAACAGGATCTATTTTTGAATTTAATAAACTTTTATATAATTGTTTATATATTTTACATAATTTATATTTTTCATGGGAAATTAAAATATTTAATACTTTTTTATTTGAATTTGTTACTCTATCATTTATTATTTCATTATGTCTATATTCAGGATTATTATTTATTTCATCTTCATTAAATTTATTTCTTATA
The DNA here is from genome assembly GCA_023807205.1 of Isotricha prostoma. Classification (NCBI taxonomy): domain Eukaryota; phylum Ciliophora; class Litostomatea; order Vestibuliferida; family Isotrichidae; genus Isotricha; species Isotricha prostoma. The sequence goes on along the minus strand of JAJMZS010002986.1, from coordinate 35,352 downwards.
TTTGAATTTAAATATTTAGTTGGATTAAAGGGATAAACTTTATTTTTATCATTGTAATATACTTTAAATTGAGGATTATTATTTATCCAAAAACTAGGATATTTTTTTTTTTCTTCTTCTTTTTTTTCTTCTTCTTCTTTTTCTTCTTCTTCTTTTTCTTCTTCTTTTTCTTCTTCTTCTTCTTCTTTTTTTTCTTCTCCTTTTTCTTCTTCTTCTTCTTTTTTTTCTTCTTCTTTTTCTTTTTCTTCTTTTTCTTTTTTTTCTTCTTCATCTTTTTCTTCTTTATATAAATTATCATAATTTAAATTATTAATTTCATTTTCATCTCCACTCATTACAGCTTTAAAAGTTTTAAAATGAACAAATTGTGAATCAAAACTTAAAATAAGAAAAATATAATCAATTTCTAAAAGTTGAAAATTTCCTAAATTATTTCTTTGAATTAATTTTGGAAAGTCATTTTTATTACATTTAATTTCACTATTAAAAGTGTCAATCCAAATATTTCTAATATCAATATTTTTAGAAATAATATTATTTCTAATTTCTTTAATATAAGAATTGTTAATTAAATTAAAAATTTTTTCATCTTTATAATAATCATCATCATTAATTTTTAAAATATTATCAATAAAAATTTTATATTCATAAATTTTTCCTCCTTTATTAGGAATTTCTGTAAAAATTGTATTAATTTCTTCAGTTGATAATACAATAGTATTATCTAATATTTCATTAAATAATTCTTTTGAAATATTTCCTGTAAATAAAGGATCATTTATATAAAATTGTTTTTCAAATTCATTCATCTTTTCTTTTTTGTTTAATATTTCTTTAAATTTAGAATATATATTTTTCATTTTAAATTTAGAAGTTTTACTCAATTCTTCCAACATTCTTTTTTTTTCATTATCTATTTTTTCATGAATTGCATTAATATATGCTGTTACTCCAATACTTTCTTTTAATATATTTTTATTATTTTCTTCTTCTGATTTTTCTAAATTTTTATCATTAATTTCATTATTATTATTTTCTTTTTTTAAATTCTCATTTTCTTCTAAATTATTATTATTATTTTCTAAATTAGATTTATTTATACTTTTACTTAAATAATTATTATTATTATCTTGATTTGATATTTGAGAAGGTTTTAATAAAGTTTTTAAAGTTTGTGCTGGATTTGAAATAAAAGTCTTTAATATTTTTTTATTTTCTTTAAATTCATTAAAATTTTTTTCAATTATTGAAATATCAATATAATTTGGTGTGAATTGATTACGAAATTTTTCCATTATTACCTTAATTTCATCATCATCATTTTCATCATCATAATCTAATTGTGTTAACATTCGAGAAAATTTCCCTAATTGAATTTTATCAGTAAAACTACTTTGTATATCAATTCCTCCAAAAAAAAATTCTGACACTGAAATATTGTTTTCTTCACATTTTTTATTTATTTTATTATAAAATTTATCTAAAATTTCTTTTTCTCTTTCTGGAGTTATATCATCATTATCCATTAAATTCAATTTATAAATATTTAAAAATAAAAAATAAAAATAAAAAGAACTTCATTATCAAATATTAAAATAAATAAAAAACCCAATAAAAAAAATCTTACTTTAAATAATTTTCAAAATCTAAATTTTTACAAACATCATAACCTAATTTTTCATTTGGAGTATAACCAAGAAAACTATGTTTACTACAATCATTATGAGGTAATCCACATAAATAATCAGTTAAATTTTTAACAATTCTACCTTGTGCATAATAATCATGTTCATCATTTATTATTACCCAAGGAACACTATCATGTTTTTTTGTCTTTAATGCCATTTCATGTTGTAATAAATTCCCTTTTTTTGTATCAATACAATCAAAAATTTGATTTGCTATTGTTTTATTTTTATTTACACAATTATAAAATGTTCTATCAAAATTTTGGTAATTTCTAAAAATATTTTTATTAATACAAATTATTAATTCATTATCTTTTAATTCATTTATTATACATGTATGCATTAAATTACCATAACATTCATTTTTTCCATGTTGACATGAAAATTCATATTCTTCTTTTTCTTTGTTATATTTTTCATATGCATTTCCAAATGGAATTAATCTCACATCTGCTAAAGGGTAATTAAATTTAATATATTCGTTATAAGAATTTTTTATAAAACGAATACAGTCATCACATAAACTTTCTATGTATATTTCTATTTTTGGTTCTAGATTTTTTGATATTATTATTGAAATTAAAATTAGAAATATATATTTTTCCATTTTTAAAATTATTTAATAAAAAAAGTGTGAGTAATTGTTTATATTTTTATATATATTATTTAAACGATTAAAATATAAATAATATAATATATCACTTAATACACAATTTATAAAGAATTAAAAAATACAATCATCAATATTATTATTTAACTGAATTAATAATTTATTTTTCACTCTTCTTAATAATTCATTATATATTTTTGAAGTGTGATTAAATTGTTTAAGAATATTAATTAATTCTGTTAATAATTTATTTTTATATGTATATAAATTACCTTGAATTTGCTTTATAGTAATATTATTTTCTTTACAAATTTTTTCAATAATTAAATTTGAAGTTTGTTCAGAAAATAATTTATAATTAATTTTAATTTGAAAAATTTTTTGATAAAAAATAACATTTTTATTTAACACTGGGTAATTACTAAAAATTTCTTCAAGATTTCTATTTCTGTCAATATTATAATTATAAATCATATGAAAATTATCTTGAACTAATATATATTTTTTAGATAATTTTAAACATTTAGAAACAATTTTAAAAATTATTTCTAATTTTAAAAAGGGTTTAAATAATCCATGAATAAAAATATTAACATCAGGAATCACTAAAGAAATATTATAATAAAAGCAAATTGATTCATATTTTTTTAAATTATTAGATATAATTTCAGTTTTACAATAATCAATTATTTCTTTCATTTTATTTTTATTTAATCCTAAAGCAATATTAAAATTACAAATTCCATTTAATTGAAAATGATTATCTGAAAAAATATTATTTACTGAGATTTTATTAGAATTATTTTTTTTGATAAATAACTAAAAGATTTATGTTTATAATTTTCAATATTTATAGAAATTAATTTAATAATTTTTAATACATTGATAATTGGACCTCTTCTACTATGTAATCCAATAAAATGATAAATATTATTATTATCTCTTAAAAAAATTGGAGAACCACTTTGACCTTTATAAGTTGATATTCTATATTTTATAATATTATTCATTTTTTCTGATATTATCGAAAGTAATTTTCCTTTACTTTCTGTCATTACTAAATTATTATTTGGGAAATTGTGATAAAAGTCATTTAATTCATTTGGATAATTGAATAAAATAAAATCAGTATTATATATTTTATCATTTATATTATTTTGAAATATTTTATCTGTATTAAATGATTTGTTTAAATATTCTGATATTAAAATTGTTTCATTATTATTTATATTGATATCATTATCTAAATTATTAAAATTGTTATTTTCGTCCATAGAATCAGATAATTTTTTATTTTTTATATCTTGAATTAATTCAGCAAAAATTTTTCCTTGATTAGAAAAATTTCTTTCAAATTTATATTTCCTCATGACAATAGTACTTTTTTTCCTATTTTTATATTTAATTTTATCGTTATGACTATTTTTATATATTTTAATAGCTTCATTATATTCAGTATATCCAATTATTGAAATTTCATTATTATCATCATATAAATAATCATTATTATTTAATTCATTAATAAAATATTGATAAACCCCATCATTTTCTTTTAAAAAACCATAAAAGTCATTTTGAAAAGCATTAATATTATTAATGACAAATTCTCCAACATCCCAATTAAAAAAAATCAAACCCCAATCATTTAATAATTGTTCTTTTTCCATTTTTAATTTATAATAAGAAATATAATCTTCTGGAATATAACATTTATAACTTAAGATATTATTACATAAATTAAAATCACCATTTGAAATAGGATTAAAAAATATTTTTTTTGCTTTAATTCCTTTATAAATTAAATTATGAGCAACTGTCAAAACAATTCTTGGTCCAATTAAAATTCCAACTCCATATTGATATTTTATTGTATTTGATATTAAAAACTTTGATATTATTCTACCAACTAAACAAAAAGGAAAATTTTTTAAAGTTGAATATGAAATTATTTCATATTTATTCATTAATGATTCTTGTGATATTATTCCTTCAATTGAAAATGATTTTTTTGAATTTTCTGATGAATTACTTAATGTTGAGTTAAAAGAATTATTTAATGAATTTTTGGAAGAGTTTTTTTTAATTTTTGAATTTGGGATTTTTTCATTTGAATTTGTATTTATAATATTATTTTGAGGTTTATCCATTTTATTAATTGGTTTAAATTTTTTAATTTATCTTTTTAATTATATTGTTTTATTTTTTAATTCTATATATATTTATTCAATATGTTAATTTTTGAAAAATTTTAAAATTAAAAATAATAAAATATTTATGGATGATTATTATCTAAAATATTCAAAACCAATTAATCCGTTTACTTATGAAAATGTTATTTTAACTTTAAATAAATGGAATAAAAATATTAGAGAAGAATTAGAAATATTAATTTACTCAGGAAATAATATTAAAAATGATTCATTAAATAAAATAATAGTTAATGATAAGAAAAAACTAAATGAAATACTGGAAAAATTAAAATTACTTACAATTAAAGTTATGGAAAATATAAACGATTTATTAGTAGAAATAAATAATAAAAAAATAAAAAACTTTGAACAAAAATTCTTTTCAAAAACTGAATTAATAAGAGAAAACTATAATAAAATAATTTTAAACAATAATAAATTTATAATTTCCAATCCAAATTTGATGAAATTAAAAGAAGAATATTTAAAACTATCTCGTAAAAAATTCAAAAATATTGATAAAAAATATTATAATAATGATTTATTTCAAGATTATGATGATGAAATTAATAATAATAATTTAACTCCTTTCAAAAGTTTATTAAAATCCCAAAATCAAAAAAAACCAACAAATGAACAATTACAAATGAATTATTATTTAAATGATATGGTAAGAACTTTAACAAAAACACAATCAAATAATTTTTCTAAATCATATAATTTTTCAGAAAATGAAAAAGATTCAACATTAAACAATACAATAAATTTGACTAAATCATCTTTGACAAAAACTAAAACAACAAATAATTTTAAATCAGATAGTAAAAAATTTAAAAATAATATAAGAAAAAGAGCAAATTCAACAACATTTAAAAGTGTTAATTCAATATCATCTTTACAATCAAATAATCTAAATAAAATTAAATTAACTCAATTACAAAATGAAAATTCAGAATTAAAAGATGAACTTTCATTTATGAGAAATAAAATAGAACATTTAACAGAATTATATGATAAATTATCAATAAGAATTGATGAGATACAACACGAAAATAATTTATTAAAAATTCACAATCAAAAATTAGTAAATTTTATAAATGAGAATTTAAATAAATAAACAATATATTTGAAATATTTTTTTAATTAAATTAAATAATTTTAATAATATTAATTTTATAGTAATATTATACCAATAATAATTTTTTTTTAACGAATAATTAATGTTCAATAATATCTTTATTTTCATTTTCATTTCCATTTTCATTTTCTTGATCAATATTTTGAAAATCAGTTTTAGTAATTTTTACAATTAAATAACTTTCATAACATTCAATACAATTAATATCATATAAAACAATTTTTCTATAACCTTCTTTCATTAATGAAACAGGAATAACACTTCTTCCAATTAAATCATCATCATAATACAATTTAAAATAAATAAAAGATAAATCTTTATCATAAATATCAAAAACCATATTTTGATCAACTTGAATACTTTCTTGCAATAAATTACCTCCAAATTTCAAATGAAACTTTTTATTTCTTTCCATATCACTTTTACTTCCAATAACAAAACCTTTTAATAACAAATTTTTTTTTCCAAAATCAATCCCTTCTTTTTTTACTAATTTTTGTATATTAACCATACAAAGTAATCTAATAACAATATACATTTTAGGTTTCTCATAATTTTCAATAAATAAACTTTCAGGAAGTAATTTTTTTGGTTTTAAAACATAACCAGAATTTCTATTATTCATAAAAAATATTTTATTTAATAAAGTATAATTATCTTCATTACTTTGAATATTTAAAGCTGCGACTTGAGCACCACAAATCCAAATTTTAACTAAATTATAATTATCAGAAGCAAAAGATTGAGGATATGCTTTCATAAATGAATTTATATTATAATTTATTAATTTTTCTCTTGTTTCAATATTATCTACATATTTTTCTAATTTTGATGATTTTACTGTTACAAATTCCCATGGTTGATAATTTAATTCTTTTATTTCTTTTATTTTAAATTTTGTTCCTAACATTCCTCTTATTTTATCTAAGTCTTCTATTGGTTCTTCTTCTTTTATTTCATCTTCTTCTTCTTCTGAGTTTAAATGTTGTAAATTCATTTTATTTTTTGGTTTTGATTTTAATATCTTTTTTGGATTATTACTTTTTAATTTTCCAAAAAATGATTTAAATGCATTTTTAAATGTATTTACATCTAATTTTATATTTCTTTTATCTTTAAGATATGATGTATTATCTTCATATTTAATTTCACTTCTTGGAATTTTATTTTTATTATCTTTAATAACTCTTTTTCCAGAACATTTAATAATAAATTTTCTTTTTAACTCATCTAAAGTAGGAAAATAATCAGGAGGATTTTTTTGATCTAAAATATATAAATCAACTAAAATTTCTTTAAATAATTTAGTCATAATAGTTTGATGATGTTTATCTAAATGATTTTCAATAGATAAAATAATAGGATAATCACTATTAACAAACCCAAATTTTTTTAATTGAAGTAAAATATCTTTTAAATGAATTTCCCCACAAAAAGTAAATCCATGAGTAATAATAATATCATCTCCATTTCCATCATAACAATCTAATTCAACTAATCTATATCCTTCTAATACACTAAATCCATACATTTCAGGTGTACTATTTGATTTTAATTGATCTCCTGTTAAATATGTATTATGTGTTGAATTTATAAAATAATCATTTAATGGTCTTTTTTCATTTTGTTGTTTATTCATTTCTATAAAATCTAAAACATTTGTTATGTTTGAATGAAGTAATAAAAAAAATTCATCAAAGGATATTGATAATTTTTCTTTTAGATCTTCTGGTATTTTATTTTCTGAATTGATATTTTCTAATATTTTTAATTGTTCTTTTTTTGGTATTGATTCTTTAAATTGAAGTATTATTTCACATAATTCATTTATTGATATTTTTTCTTTTTGTTTTACTGTGAAAAATTTTAATAAGTTTTCTGGTGAAATTTTTCCAGTATGTACTTCAGGATCATTTGGATCATTATCATATTTTTTAAATAAATTTTCAATATAAGAATCTTTCATATATTTTAAAATATATTTTTCAAATTCATTTTCTTCAATATAACCACTATTATCTTTATCTAAATTTGAAAATTCTACTAAAATTTCTCTGTAATCCATTCCTAAATTTAATTCATTGCAAAAATTAGAAAAATCATTTAAATTCCAATATCTATCATAATCTTTATCATAATAATTCCAAATATTATTAATTCTTTTTTTCATTGTTACATCATCAATTAAAATATATTTTTCAAATAATGCAACTATTGATGAAAGAAATAAATATAAATCATTTTCATTTCTAAATAAAAAATCATATGATATTTTATTAAATACAATATGACAAAGTGCTTTATCTAAAATCCAATAATTTGGATTTTTATGTTTGAATTCATCAATATTTCCATTTTTAGCATCAAATGATATTCCATAAATATCAGTTAATCTAATTGTTTCTATTGTTTCATCTATACTTTGTAAAGTTATTACTTCAGGATCTGGTTCAATTTGGTAAATATAATATACTGAATTTTCTCCATTTTTTATTACATTCGCAGTTATTCCATATATTATTGTATTTAAACCTTCTTCAATATCAATTTCATAATTTCTTTCTATTAAAAAATCTTTAATTGTTGTAATGATATTTAAATATGTTAAATTATATCTTTTTTTTTCTAATGAATCAATTAATCTCAATTTCTCATACTCCATTTATATTATTTTTTTTATAAAATATTACATAAAAGTTTTATTATATTTTCTAATAAATAATTATATTTTAATGGATAAAAATAATTCAAATGACCATTTTTATAAATTAAGCATAGCCCCAATGTTAGATATAACAACAAATCATTTTCGTTCATTTATGAGATTATTAACAAAAGAAACTTTATTATATACAGAAATGATTAATGAAGATACAATATTAAATTCAAAACAAAATGTATTAAATTTTAATATAGAACAAAAACCAATTTGTTTACAAATAGGAGGAAATAACCCAGAAAAATTAAATTTATGTTCAATTAAAGCAAAAGATTATAATTATAATGAATTAAATTTTAATTGTGGTTGCCCATCGGGAAAAGTAACAGAAAAAAAATTTGGGGCTTCATTAATGAATGAACCTAATTTAGTAGGTGAATGTGTTAAAGAAATGAATAAAAATATGTTCACTTCTATAAAATGTAGAATTGGATTAAATAAATATGATAAAAATTTTTTAGAAAATTTTATTAATAAAACTAATGAAATTAGTAAAATTAATAAATATATTATTCATTGTAGAATTGCAATTATGGGAATTAATACTATTAAAAATAGAAATATTCCTCCTTTACAATACGAAATTATTGATGAATTAAAAGAAAAATTTCCTAAATTTAATTTTGTTGTTAATGGTGGAATTAAAAATTTAAATGATGTTAAAAATTTTAATAATAAAGGTTTTGGGTGTATGATTGGAAGAGCTGCTTATGATAATCCTTATTTATTTAGATATGCAGATAGTGAAATTTTTAATAAGAAAAATATTGGTTTTAATAGAAAAGAAATTATTTATAAATATTGTGATTATTGTAATAATTTTTTAAATAATTTTAATGGGAAAATTGGAAAAGGTATTATTAATGAATTAATTAAACCACTTACTAATTTATTTTATGGTGAACAAAATAATAGTGAATATAGAAATTTGTTATATAGTATTAATAAAGTTAATGATTTAGATAAAAAAAATTATGATATTTTAAATGAACATTATTATACTGTAATAGAAAAATTCTCAAAAATAAATCCAGAGGCTATGTGTAAATTTTAATTTTTTATATATATTTTATATTTATATAAATAATTATTAATTATTTTTATTTATTTTTGAATTCAGAGCTTAATTCAAAATAGAAATTAATAATTCTGTTAATAAAAAATATAAAAAAAAAAAGGAAAAATAAACTTTAAATTTCCTTTTCATTAATAAAATAATACAAAAATATTTATAAAAAATACACTAACTAATTTAAATGATATTAATAAAATAATAATACAAATTTTTCATTTCCATAAAACCCAACATCAAATTATATATATATTATGATTCTTATTAAAAATAAATTATTGTAATTTATAAATATTTTTTTCCCTTGATACTTTTTTTAACATTTCAAGAATACATAATTTTTTAACCTTATTTGGTTGAAATTTTTCTTGAATTTCAGTATATTCTTCATCTTCATGAGTAGAATTTGATTCATTATTCAAATTTTCAATGGAAATTTCATCAATTAAATTTTCATTTAGTTCCTCTATTTTTTCTAATAAATATTCTTTATTTATATTCTTATTAGAACCTAATATTAAAGGTGATGGTTGAATTTCTGGAATTTTTTTTGGTATTATTGGAGAGTTTAATAAAGGATTTGATTGATTTATGTTTACTGCTCCTTCAAAATTTTTTGTTTTAGACATTATTTTTTTATATTAAAAAAAAAATAAAATCTAATTTGTGTAATAAAAAAATTAATATAATAATAACTTTTTTGAAAATTATTGAAAATAAAAAATGATAAATGAATCATCTCATGAATCTTATGTATTACCAAATCGAAATGAACTTTTTGAAGAATTTAAAGAAAAGGAAAATTCAAATAAAAATAGTTTAAATAATACTATTAATAATAATAATAAAATTGAAAGATGGGATTATTTATATAATTTAAATAAAATTAAACAAGAAAAACTAAAAGAACAAATTGAAGAAAAAAGAAAAAAAGATGAAGAAGATTTAATTAGTGAATGTACTTTTACCCCAAAAATAAATAAAAATACTAATTTTAATAATAGTTTTTCATTGACTAATTATAATTATTCAAGAAATGATATTTATGACAATTTAGATTTTGTTCAAAGAGCTAAAATATGGAATAAAATAAAACAAAATAAAATAAATAATTTATCTAAAACTATCAATAATATAAGAATGAAAGAATGTTATTTTTCACCAGAAATAAATAAGGAAAATTGTTTAAAAAAAATAAAAATAAAAAATAAGACAACTAATTTATTAGAAGACCCTGAATCATATAATCAATATATTAAAAGACTTAAAAAAAAAAGAGATATGATAGAATTACAAAAAAAAATAGAAAATACAACTCCTGGTTCAGGTCTTATTTGGAATAATAACCCTAAAACTTTTAATTTAGAATATGATTATAGAAATCACTTATATACTGATAGAGTTTTACCAAAAAGTAAAAGTAATAAAAATTTAAATAATGATATTATCAACGATAATAATAATGATAATGAAATAAATACTAGAAATTATAGAACTATCGATAGGAATGAATATTATGAAACAATTTATTTAAAAAATTCAAATAATACTTATTTTAATAATTATAATAATAATCAATATTATTATTATAAAAATATTAATAATAAAAATATTGATAATAATATTATTAATAATAATAATATTAATAATAATATTATTCAAAATGAGAATAATATTTTATTTAATAAACCAATTGATTATAATAAAGCAGTTTCAATATTACATAATCAATTATATTCATTTAACCTTTTATCAGAAGAGTATTATTAATAAATATAAAAAATTAATTTAATTTTTTATTTTTTATTAACCATTAAAATATTTTTACATAATTAAAAGTTATATAACAAAATAAAACATATATGATTGTCGCTATGAACTCAGTCAAGTTATGGACTTATTGGGATAATTTTCGGTTTGTTCAAAACAGATTGACGGAGCGACACAAATTTTTATATAATAATAAATAATAAAAGTCAAATATTATTAATTCTACTTTCTTTTTTTTCCAAATTTTTTTGATTAAAAAAATAAATAAATTCAATAAATAAATAATATATATAAGAATTAAAAAATTAATTTCTTATTTATTATTATTATTATTTATTTTTTTTTGTAAATCATCTTTCAAACTCATAAAATGAACTGCAAGTTTATATAAAGATTCACTAATTAATTTATGTTCTTCATTAACTCTAAATTTTTGTTCTTCATAAGATTTTTTATAAAATTCTAAATCTTCACCTTTATCTTTTTCATTTTCTTCTTTTTCTTCTTTTAAATTTTTTATTATTTCATCTTTTTGTAAATTTTGTAATTTTAAATTCTGAATTTCATTCTTTAATCTTATAATTTCTGCATCATTTGAATGATTATTAATTGCATTATAATTATTATTATTTGTATTTCCTACTTTATTATTACTTTTTTTAGCGATTGAATTGCTTGAATTTTCTGTTTTTAATTTTTCATTTTCTTTTTGTAATGTTTTATATTCATTGATTAAATTTATTTTTTCTGTTAACATTTTTTCATTTAAATTTTTATGAGATATTAATTCACTTTTAAATTTATCTATTTCATTTTTATTATTTATTAATGTGTCATGTAATTCATTTTCAATTTTATTTTTCTCTGATTTTAATTTATCATAATCAATTTTTAGTTTTTGAAAGTTTAATTCAACTTTTTGAATCTCTAATTCTGCTTTTTCTTTTTCAATTCCTAATTTTTCATTTTCTATTTTTAATCTTTCTTTTTCTTGAATTAATTCATTATATTCTTTTTCTGAAATTTGTCTCATTTCTTCCTCAGACATTTATTTAATTTAATTTAATTTAATTTCATTATTATTAAAATTTCTAAAATATAATATTTAATATTCATATATTCTAATTAATTAAAATTATAAAATATTTATTATTTTTTAAATTAAATAAAAAAATTAAACGTCATATTAAATTAAATATTTATTAATTATTAATAGAGGGAGAAACTTCAAATTTCCCTTCAACTTCCCTTCCATTTTGTAAAATATTAATATAAAAAAAATGTAATTCTTCAGGAGTATCAATATTTTTAATATTATTAATTTCATTTTCATTACTTACATTTGAATTAATGGATTTAGTAATTTTTTTATTTAAAGAACTTTGAGTAGAAGTAATTTGTTCATTTGAATTAATACTATTAGCATTAATAATTCTATTATTTTTTTGAATTGCACTATTTGGATTTACACTTTGTGATTTTTGATGATTAATTTTTTTGTATATTTGATTATAAATAACTTTAATATTATTAATTGATGAAGTATTTGAATTTGATAAAGGATTATTTAATTGTTCATTAGAAAAAGAATTTGTTGAATAATCTCTATTTTTGATATCAAATTTTGTTGAATTATTAAATTTATATTTTTGAGAATTAAATGAATTCTTAAATAAATTTGATGATGAATTATTACTACTTGAAGAAAATAAATAATCACTATCATCAATTTTATTTCTTTTTCTATAATTTTTTGAATTACTTGAATTTAATTTTTTTAAATAATTCTTAGTTGAATAACTTTGAGTAAATGAAAAACCTGTATTTTTTTTTGTTTGATTTGGACTTTTAATATTTGAAGTAAATTGAGTAAAATTAAATAATTGATTATTTAAAGGTGATATTGGTTTTTTTATATAATTATTTTTATCAATATTATTATTTTTTCTTTGAGTACTTTGAGATGATAAATAATTATTTTGTCTAGTTGAAGAATAACTTTTATAGAAATCTGAAGCAAATTGATTATTTTTATAATTTGAAAGATTTGAAGTATGTTGATAATTATTTCCTAATTGAATATTATTAGCATTATTTGTTTTTATAATTCTTTGAGTTTCTGATAATAAATTATTCATATTTAATTTTGTATGTGTTAATGGTGACATAAATGTTATATTTTTTAACTTTAAATTCTTTTTATTTAATCCTGAACCATATGAGGTCATTAAATTTTTAATTAAACAATTTAAAAAAATTTACAATAATTATTAAAAATAATAATAAGATTTATAATATAAAATTTTTTTATATATTATTTTAATTTAGAAAATGAGACGATATGGAAGACAAAAAGAATCAGAAAATGAAAAAAAAGAAAAAAAAGAAGAAACTTCAAGTTACAATAGAAGAAATAAAAAAAATTCAGAAAATGAAAACGAAAATTTAAATGAAGAAACATCATCACCTTCATCTTATGTAAGAAGAAATAGAAGTAAAAAAGAAGAAAATAATGATGAAATAAATAATATTAATTCAATTGAAGAAAAATCAAGAACTAATAAAAGAAATAGATACAATAGAAATGAAGAAATAGAAAAAGAAAAAATGAAAGATGACAATAAGTCAAAAACATATTCAAGAAGAAATAATAAAATAAACGAAAATAAAAATGAAAATTTAAATAAAAAAGAACTTAAAAATGATAATAATGAAATTAAAAATGAGAATGAAGAAAATAAAAAGGTAGATGAAAAAAAAGAAGTAACTAATAAATATGAACATATGGAAAATAATGATGCAGATAAAATTTTATCTAATAGTTTGAAACAAATTTATTCTCAAATTAAAATTGATAATTTTGAATTTAAAAATAATGTTTTTTATAAAAATGTGCACCATTTAATTAATGGAATGGGTATTTTTGATAAAATGAAAAAAGATTATGTTCCTATTAAAAATACTCAAGAAGTTTTAGATAATGTTATATCAACTGATGATCTTATTGAAAAATATACTGAAAAAGCAAAAAAAATGAAAGATTAAAATTTAATTAAAAATTATTTTAAAATATTATTTTATATTTTATAAAAAAAAATTTTATATTAAAATATTTACATTTAATTTAAAAAAAGTTTATCTTTTTTCTTTTTCATTTTTAATAAATAGTTCAACTTTTCTTTTTTGTAAAGACATATATTGATTAAATATTTCTTGTTGAATTCTTTCTTCATTTTCTTCTATTTTATCATCATTTTCAAATTCCATTTCATTAACATCAGAATAATTTTTTTTATTTGTAAAACTTTCTTTATTTGTTGAAATTTTAGAATTATTTCTCTCTTGTTTGTTTCTTGTTTTTTTTACAATTTTCAATTTATCTTCTATTTCTTTTTCTTTCAACATGTTGATGAATTTTTGTTTACTATGACACAAAAATAATATATCAATAGTTTTTTCTGTCTCAAGTAAAAAATTATTATATGAATTTATAATATTTTCTTCATTATTTAAATCAATATTATTTTCAATATTATTATCATTATTTTGAGTTTGATTAATTGAATTATCTATATTATTATTTATATTTAATGCAGATTCTTCTGAATTTTTTTCAATATTTTTTTCATATAATTTTTTTATATTATTTATTACTTGTTCATATTTTAAAGAAACATTAGAATAAATCTCTTGATTTTCTAAATATTTTCTTAATAAATCTTCATCTTTTTGAATTAAATTAGAAAATAAATTTTTATTGTCTATATCAATAGTTTTAACTTCTTTTATTTCTTTATTATTTTCACTTAAATTAATAACTATTGAACTTTTTAATTCATTTAATTTTTTATTTAATTCATTAATTCTCTTTTCAATATCTTGTTTTTCTTTTTCTTTTCTTATAACTTTATTAATTGTGTAATTAAAGTTTTTATCTTTTTGAATAATTTTATCAACTATTA
Source organism: Isotricha prostoma (assembly GCA_023807205.1). Lineage (NCBI taxonomy): Eukaryota > Ciliophora > Litostomatea > Vestibuliferida > Isotrichidae > Isotricha > Isotricha prostoma. Next base: position 20,204 of record JAJMZS010002986.1, on the reverse strand, counting down.
ATTTTAAATTTGAAGTTCCAGAATATAATTTAATTTTCCTAAAAACTTCTTCTAATTTAATATTTTCATTTAACTTCATATTCATTTTTTTATTAAGAAAATTATCCAATAAATATAATAAATGAAGAATATGTCTTTTATTAATTTCTTCTTTATCATTATTAGAGTTTTTTGCTTCCTGTGCAATTAGTTTTTGTCTATTATATCTATCATCAGCAGAATTTATAAACATCCATTTATTTTCAATTATTTTTTTATAATATCCTAATTGTAAATTATATTCATTTTGCTTATAATAATTTTTTTTCTTTTGTTCTGATATTTTATTATAAATTTGATTATATTTTTCTCTCATATCATGTTCTTTTAATTTTTCTTGTTGTAATTTAAGTTGTAATTTATTATTTTTTTCCTCATTTTTATTCAATTCTATTGTTTTTCCTTCAATATCAATTTTTAATTTATTAATCATTGAATTATATGTTTTAGTATTAAATAATTCTTCTCTTAATCTTTTTTGATTTTCATTAATTGCTTCTTTAATATTATCAATTATTGAAAATACATCTTCACTTTTTTTCTTTGTTTTCTTATCAATTGAAATAATTGAACTTATTTGTTTTTCAATATTATCTTTTTCTTTTTCAATCTTTCTCCTTTCTAAAATTAAATTATCATATTCACTTTTTAATCTAATTAATACATTTGTTAAATCATCTATTTGTTTTTTTTGTAAAATATTTGTATTTTCATCTACTGATGCTAAAATATATTTTTTTTTATTTGAATCCATATATTTTCCTTCTATTTCACTGAGATTCAAACTAATATTAAATAATTCATTTGACATTATTTATTTATATAAATTTTTAATTTTTTATATAAATAAAGAAAATTCATTAAAATAAAAAAGGAAATATTATAAAAAAAATATTAAATTCTTTAATAAAATAGAACTATAAATTAACAAATTAATTAGTAAAAAAATTATATATATATAACAAAAAAATAAACATAAACAACATTTTATAGAATATAACAATAATTGTGACAAACCCAAGAAAAAAAACTCCAAAAATAAAATTGATAAAAAAAATAATAAAAAAAAAACTAATTTTTTTCCCCACTGACATTATTAATAATATTCTTCATCATTTTAACAAATTCTTCAAAACTCAAAGAACCATCATGATTAATATCATTTTCATCAAAACATTTTTGTAATTGTTCTTGAGCTTTAACATTAGTTTTATTTTTTTCATTTTGATAAAATAAATTTTTAACTTCTTCAAGTGTAATATTCCCATTACCATCACGATCAAAATAATTAAAAGCAAATTTAATAAAATCTCCATTTAAAAAATATTCTTTATCAATTGCAGCTCTAATAAATTCTTCATATTCAATAAAACCATTATGATCAGTATCAATATGATTAAAAATTAATTCAACTTCATTTTTTAATTTATCACCTTCACTTGCTAAATAACTTTGTAATCCATTAAATAATTCTTCTTTTGAAATTTTCCCATCACCATTTTCATCAATTTTATTAAATAATTTAATAGCATCATGTGCTTGATTTAATTGAGTATTATTATGAACTAAATAAGCAATAACTGCACATCTTAAAATATTATCACTTCTATAATTAATTAAATTACCAATTAATTTAATTGTATTTATTTCTGTTATTGAATTTATTTTATTCATTTCTTTAATTATTTCAATAGTAAACCAATTATGTTTTAAAGCTTCTTCAGCACTTAATCTTTTTTTAGTATCAATTAATAATAATTTCTTTATTAAATCTTTTGCATTTTCTGATATAATACCCCAAGGATAAGATTCCATATCAAATTTACCTTTATGAATCTTATCAAATATTTCTTTTTCGTTTTTACCATTAAATGGTGGTTTCCCAGTTAACATAATATACATTATTACACCACAAGACCATAAATCACATTTTTCATTATAATTCTTATTTAAAACTTCAGGTGCAATGTAATAAGCACTTCCAATTAGTAAATGTTCTCTTTTTGCTTTTGTAAATACTTTAGCTGTACCAAAATCTATTATTTTTATTGGATGAAAACCATTTTTCATTCTTTTAACTATTAATATATTTTCTGGTTTTAAATCTCTATGAACTATTTTCATATTATGACAATAATGAACTGCTAATAATATTTCTCTCATATAATATGCTGTTAATTCTTCTGTGAATGGTGCTTTTGATTTTATTTCATTTAATAATTCACCTTCTTGACAAAATTCTGTTATTATATTATATTCCATTTTTAGTGAAAAAAAATCTAATATTTTTAATATATTTGGATGATCCATTTTTTTTAAAAGTTCTATTTCATTTAATAAATTTTCTTCATTTATTTTATTATTTGGATTTTTTTTTATAACTTTCATTGCAAAATATTTATGTAATTTTCTATGTTTAACTAAATAAACTGTACCATATGAACCTGAACCTAATGTTCTTTCTCTACAATAAACTAAATCTGGTTCTTGAGATGATTTGGCTATAAAAACATTTGAATCTATTGATACTATCATTTTATTTATATTTTTTGGTGGTGTTTTTATGTTTGTTTTTGGTGATAAATCTGGCTCTAATGAATTTATTGTTGATTCAAATACATTGTTTGTTTCTTTGAAAATTATTTTACTTTTCCTTTTATTTACGTTTGTTATATTTTTTTGATTTAGTTTTACTTCGTTTTTTTTTGATAAGCAATATGAACCCATTATACAATATTTTGAAAATTGAATATTTGGAAATTTATTTATTATTTTTTTTTTGTAGTTTTTTTTTTTGGTTTTTTTTTATTTTTTTGTAATTATTTTTTTTTGAAGATTACATAAAAATATTGGATTTATTTAAATTTATATTGTTTTTATAATTAATTGTTTTTCTTTTTCTTGAATAATGATTTTAATTTTTATTTTATTTGTTTATTAATAGTTTGTATAAATTCTTTTTTTATTATTCATTTTTTATGTATTTTTTTATTTTTATAAAATATTATTTTTATATAAGAAAAAATTAGATTTTAATAATTGTATTTAAAAGATTTTTGAGGAATAAGATTTTTATATGTTTCAAATAAATTTTTTGAATCTTTTATAATTTTAGGTTGATTTGCAATTTTAATACCAATTAAATCATTTTTATAATTATTACTTTTATTACTATTATTAATATTTTTTTTCAGTATTTCAAATTCATATTCAAAATTATTACTCAAACTTTGTTCAGAACTAATTTTCATATTTTTTATATTTAATTTAATATCAGAATAATTATTATAATTATTTATAGGATAATTTGATTTAATTCCTTTTTTATTATATGTATTTTGAATTGAAAAATCAATTTTAGTAATACATTTATTTGATGGAGTTAAATTTGATAATATTGATTGAATTCTATTATTTCTTTCATTACTTCTTTTTCTCATTTCTTCATATGAAAGTTGATATCTATTTATTTCTGATAAAATATTTTGAGAATGTTCAATTAATTCATTTGAATCTTTAAATTTTGTTTGAAATGTTTTTTTCATATTTTTTATTTTTTTATTATTTTTTCTTTTTTGAAAATTATCATTCCCAATTGATTTATCATTTTTAAAAGGTGATAATGGTCTAAAACTATAATAATTTCTATTCAAATTATTTTTATTATAAGAAGTTGATATTTTTTTATAATTAATATTTCCTTTTAAATTTTTCACATTTTGAATATTTTTTAATTTTATTTCTTTATTTTCAAAATCATTATTCTCATTAAAATTAATTTCATAGTCAAATTGATTGCAATTAATATTTTTTTCAGATTCTTCAAAGGAATTTTGATTGGTACTAAATTTTGTATTTTCTTTTTTATTTTTATTATTATATTCTTTTATTGATATTAAAATATTTTTAGCTGAACTTTCTCTCATTAACATATCTTTAGATAAATTATTTTCATTATCATCTTTATTTGTTATTATACTTATTCCATCAATTAATTTTAAACTTTCATTATTATTTAATATAGGTGATACCTTTTTTTTTTTGCTTAATTTATTAAAAAAATTGTATTCTTTATCAAAATCAAATTCTTTTTTTAAATTAAAATAATTTTGTAATTCTTCCATTGTAAATTTTTTTGCATATTTTATAAAATCATTTGAAAAGTTTATTAATTTCTCTTGTATAGAAGTAGATAAATTCATTTCATTCAAATCTTGTTTTGTCAATAGAAATAAATCATTGAAATTAATGAAATTATTTAAAAATTTATTTATTAATTGATTTAAATTTAATGATTTTAAAGTGAATATTAATTTTTCATCTTTTTTAATTAAATTATTATTATTGATATTATTTTTATTTTCAATAGGTTTTATATTTAATTGATTTTCTTCAGATGTATGTAAATATTTTTCAATACTTTTAGAATATATGTTTCTTGTAGTTAAATTATTTTTATGTAATAATAAATTAGTATATGTATTATTCCATTTATTATTATTATTTTTATTTACATTTTCATTCTTAATATTTTTCTTTTTTTTCAAATTTGACCTTTTCTTAAAAGAATTTTTCTGACAATTTAATTTATTAATAGAAAAACAAGTAGCATTATTCATTAAAAGATTTTTTTAAATTTTAATTTTTAAAATTTAATTTAACTAATATAATAAAAAATGAAAAAAAAAAATTACCCTGAACTAATAGAGTTAATAGAATTTTTATGTTTATAAAAAGATGAATTTTTAATATTTTCATCATAATCATTTTTACTCATTTTTAATTTAAGATGATCAATTTTATTAATAAATTCTCCAGCAAATTCCATTTGTGATAACAAAAATCCATTAATTCCTGTAATTTGATTACTACCAAGAAAACATTTAATATAATAAATATTAGAATAAAATCTTTTAGGCCTTGCTTTAATAATAATATATTGAAAAATAGGACTTAAGTCATCAGCGCCTGCATCATTATTTTTCCCAGTTGAAAATTTAATAGTTGTATTTATTGTATTATGAGCATCTGCAATTGATTTTAATTTATCATAAACTGTTTTTCCTTCATCTATTTTACTTATACATTCTTCTGCAAATTTTAATTCGTTTATATATATTTTTTTTATTTCTAACATTTCTGGCTTTATCCATGATAATTGACATACTTTTAAATAAAATTCTTTATCTTTTTTAAGTGGATTTTTTGGAAAAACTGATTTATATATTTTTTTCAATATATGGTTTTGAATACCATTTTTTATATATGATTTCTCTATATCTGATTCATTTTTAAAAATTTCTGATTTATTTATTTCTAATTCTATTATATTTAAATAATCATTTAATGTTTTGTATATTTTGTGTTTTTGTTCTCCTTTTTGTATGTCTTCCATTACATAATTGTAAACTGGATTTGGTAAATTTTTTAATTTTTGTTCTGGCGATGTAAATATTTTTATAAAATCTGATATTTTATTTATATTTAATATATTTGGATCATTTGAATTTTTTTGATTATTTATTATTTCAAATGTTGGTGGTGTATTATCTTCTTCATCATTATCATTATTTTTATTATTATTTATTATTGAATTTAAATCTAATTTTGATTTATTTAATTTAAATTGTACTTTAATTTCTTGTTTTAATATAAATTTTCCCATTTTCATTAATCTTTCATTTTGCATTATTCTCAGTATTTTCTTTTGAGTTTTTTCGATTATTTTCTCAGAACATCTTAGATTTAAACCAAAACGTGTATTTACTATTGAACTATATTTTCTTAATTGATTTAAAGCTTCATTTTCCTCTTTAAAAATTAATTCATATAATTTTTCAAAATCATTATTTATATCATTTTCACTTAACATATCAATATTATTTGATATATATTGACAATACCAAATTAAAGGAATTCCATTATATAATTCACTATTTTCATTATCACTATAATCTTCTAAAGTATATTTTAAGGCTAAAAAAACATTTTTTGAACTATTAGAAATATTCAAATAAGGATAATCTTTACTATTTAAAAAATTTAATCCAGTTAAAACAGTTTTAATACATATTTTAATTCTATGTAAAATAAAATCAATATCATTATCATCTACAATTTTTTCAGATATTTCATTTTTATTTAATAAATAACTATATACTGGGTTTTCACTTTCATTTATAATAATAAAAAATTTTCTTTCATTTTTACTTTTTATACTTTGTTGATCTAATTTATATTCTTCATTTATAATTCTTCCAATTGTTTTTGAAAAAAACTCATATCTTGGAAGGTCTTTAAATTCATCTAATCTATTTCTAATTATTTGAATTAAAAAAAGTATATCTTCAATACTAAAACAAATACATTGCATAGTATAAATTTCTTCAATATTTTCATCAAAATAATTATATAATTTATTTCCTTTATATTCTTTTTTTATTTCATTTTCTACTACATCATTTAATATTAAATTATTTATAATAGATAAATCTTCTTCTTCTTCCATTTTTTTTTGTAATAAATCATTAACCACTTTCGGTAAAGGAACATCAATTAAATTATCATAAAATTTATTAATTAAAGGAATTACCTCAATAATATAATGATTAAATAAAGTTGAATCAGTTTCTAAATTTGATTCAAAAAAACTACCTCTATTTATTTTTGTTAATATTTTTGCAATTTCTATTAAACAATTTCTAGTTCTTCTTGATAATATTGATATTGTTATTATTGCATTTATATCACTATTAATTAAAATTGGTAAAATAAATTTTCCAAAAAGAAATTCTCCTATAAAAGCATTTTTTTCATATTTACTTATTCTCTTAAATTTCTTTTTAATTAACATATAAATTATTTTACTAATACATCTAATTGAATATGGTATTGTTGCTATTTTATCTATTAAAGATTGGATTATTGTATCAATATATTTTTGAAGACGTAAAAAATTTTCTTTATATTTTTTTAATATTTCATATCTACTTTGTTGAGGAAATTCTTTTAAACTATTTATAAATTTTTTATTTGTAAAAATATCAGGATCTATATTTATTCTTTCTAATTGACGTAAATAAAATTCTCTTAAATTATTATCTTTTTCTTTATTAATTCTTTTATTTAATTCATCTTGTGTTAATTCAATTTTATATTCATTATTAAAATTTGAAAATTTTCTTGATTTTGAAAGTGATTCATTAGGCATTTTATTATTAATTATTATATTAGATTTTAAATCATTTTCTTCTTCTTCTTCTTCTTCTTCATCTTCTTCAATTTCATATTTTTCTTTAAATATAAATTTTGTATGAAAATTAATTTTAGTATGAGGAATATTTTGAGTTAAAACAATATTTTCAGGTTCATAAATATTTTTCATTTCATTTCCTTCATTAACTTTATTTTTTGTAATTTTATCAATATAATTTTTAATATTACCTAAATTTAAGTCAATACATTTTTCAGAATTATTTTCGATATTCAGAATTAAAGAACCTAAACTCATAGAAATAAAATTTTTTAATTCTTGTTTTTTAGTATAACTTTTAAGAAATAAACCAATAATTGAATTTTCAGAATCTAAAAAAGCAGAAACTGATGCACTATTCATTGAAGATATTTCCTTTTCTAAAAGTAAATATATTAAAATTAATAATTCTTCTTGTTCTGGATTTGGAATAAGAATATTATCATAAAATTGAGAACAAAATAAATCAATTAATGATTCTATTTCTTTTCTATTATTATTTAATATATTTTCATCTCCTATTATTGATAAAATTTTTAAAACATAATCATAATTATTTCTAAATAAAAATAAAAGTTTTTTTATTGGATCATATGCATCACCTAAATAAAGTTCTACTTCTTTATATTCTTTAAATTTATTTATTTTATTTAATTCATTTTTCTCTATTAAAATTAAATTTTCTAAAATTTCACGTGTTTCTAGTTTTGAAATATAATATTTTCTATAATTTTCTTCTATTTTATTTTTATAAATTTGAAGTTGTGATGTTATCATTTCTTTTAATGTTATTTCTTCTTTGATTGTTTTTTGTAGAATCAACCATTTATTAATTATTTCTTTAACTTTTGTTTCTTCATTTACTTCAATTTTTTTATTTTCTATATTGTTCAATGAATTTTGAATATTTTCCATTTTTCTATTTTTTGATTTTTTAATGGTTAAAATTCGAATTATTTTTTATTTTTTTAATTTTATTATTATGGTTAAATTCATGAAAACTTTTAGAAAAATTCAAAAAAAAGAATGGGAAAATAATTATTTTGATTATAAGTCTTTAAAACATTATATAAAGGAAAATTTAAATAATAAAAATAATGAAGTTTTAGATAATTTAACATTTAAAATTGATAATGAAGTAAGAAAAATTTTTGTTTTTTATATGAATCAAGAATCAAAAATATATGTCTCAATTAATCAATGTTTACATAACAAAAAAAATTATAATAAATTTGATGAATTAAATTTATTTGATGAATTAAATATTCTTGCTGGAATTTCTGTTTTATTATATGATTTAGTTATTTATCTTAAATATAATATTTTAGCACTTCAAAAAATTTTAAAGAAAATTGATAAAAAATTTATTTCTATTACTAATAAAACTTTTACAAGTAAATATTTGAGTTCTAAAATTAATGATGATGGAAGTGATATAAATTATATATTTAAATTTAAAATTATTAATGAAGTAATTCCTCTTATTGAAGAATTAAAAAATATAATTGAAACTTCTTTAGAAAATTTAAATTCAAACAAAACATTTTCAAAAGAAAGTTTAAATAACTTTCAATCAAATTTATTAATTAAAGAAAGTAATAATTTATCATTAAATAATAATAAATCAATTAAAACTAAACTTGAAGATTATATAAAAATTATAAATATAAATCAAGGAAGAATTGAAAATCCATATCGTAATTTGGAAAATATTTATAAATTATGGGTAATTGAATATCCAAATTTAAATGAATCAACATTTGATTTAAATATTAATAATAAATTTGCAATAAAGGATAATACTAAATCTTTCAATAATTCTGATGAAAATGAATCTATTTTATTTTTAAGTAAAAGACACTATGATAAAAATTTTTTTATTTTAAATTTATATTCTATATTATATGGAATAATTGAATTTATTATTTTAACTGATGATATTACTTTTATGAATAAAAATGATAATTTATTTTCTTATAAAAAGATGGCAATTATATTTATTTGCTGTCCTATTGGAATAATTTTTTTAAGTTTATTGTCAATTTGTATTAAAATTAATTCATTTAAAATTTGTTTTATTTTATCTGCTATTTTTTCTTTAATTGGTTCAATTTTTTATTGTTTAAACAATAATATATTATTTAATATTATTGGAAGGTTTTTTATAGGATTATCTATTAACAAAATTCTATTAATAAAGTATATTATAATTTCTTGCCCAAATACAAAAATAAATAAAAATTTAAAAAGGAAAACTTTTTATAGTTTTATTGGGAAAATTTTATCAAGAATATTAATGATTATTTCAATCAACATTAATAAACATTTTAATATTTATAATGACATTTTTTATTCATCTTTAATTTGTATAATTTTATCTTTTATAATTTTAATACTGATTATATGTGTATTTAAAGTCAACAAAAACTATTTGAAATATCATTTTTTTAATAATAATATTAATAATACATTAAATAAGACTTCAGAATTAAATGAACAATTAAATAAATTAAATATAAAACAAAATAATAATTCAGCTGATTTAGTTTCTATATCTATTCAAGAAATAATTAGAAAAACTATTTTTAAAAATAATTTAATTTTTATTTTATTTTGTTTTATTTATTTAATTGCAACTTCTAATTTTTATTCATTTCTAATTTTTATTCCAATTAATTTTACTTTACAAAAATTAAAACTTGAAATCTATATTGCATTTTATCTTTTGATGGTTTTAATTTCTATTAATATTTTCACTTTTATTTCAAAGAAATTAACACAACCAAGGAATTTATTAATTCCATTAATAATATCAAATATATCTATATTATTGATATATTTGTTTATTAATAAAAATAATAATCTTATTTCCTATATATTAATAGGAGTAATATTAATAATGTCATATTTATTAAGTGATTTTGCCTTACATTTATATGAAAAATTAATAATAGTTAACTATAAAAAATTTACTCAAGATTTATATATTTATATATTTTATTTATCAGGTATTTTTGGAATGATAATTAGTTCTGGTAATTATTATTTTTTTCAAGAAAAAGAATTTCATTTAAAAATATTATGTATTGGCTATTCTTCAAGTTATGTAGTTATATTTGTTTATACAATATTTATATTTAAATCTTTAAAAGTCGGTGCAATTCAAAGATTAATTGAATTGAAGGATATAAATATAACTAATTAGAATATTATTAATCTTTAAATTTTAGATTTTAAAATTATAAATATATAATTATATTTTTTCTATTTAAAAATGGAAAAATATATTGATTATGATTTATTATTCACTTTCCCTAATAATATTGATAAAAATTTAAATGATCCAATTGGTAGTTATCAATTTAGAGATATCAATAGTTTTTTAAAATTTAATTCATTAAATAAAAAAACAAATATTTATATTGGAATTATTGGAAATAATGATGAACAAAAAAATAAACTATTGTATAAATTATTTGAAAATCAATTAAAAGGTGAAATAGATTTAAACTTTGATAAACAGAGTATTTTAAAAATTAATTTTATAATCATTGATAATAATACAGAATTTTCTAATGGAATAATAATATTAGAAGCTTTGTATTCTAAAGAAGAAAATGAATATTCAAAAAAACAAAAAAAATTTTTAAGTGATTTTATCTATAATAATTCAGATATTATATTAAATTTTAATGATAAAAATGAAGATAATATAAATATCAATAAGAAAATATTTTATATAAGTAATTATCAAATCGATATAATTAATTATTTAAATAATTATTACCAATTCAAATATGAAAATAAAAATTCTTTTAAATTATATTATAATGAAAAAGATAATGATAATCCTTTAAATAAATATTCCATTAATTTTCTAAATGAAAATATTTATGATACAGCTCCAATAAATAATGAAACTAATATATTTGAGGATATTAAAACAATTAAAAACATTTTTCAACAAGAAAAAGAAATTGAGATTTACACAATAACAAATCATTTATATATTAATATAGTTGAAGAATAATATATAAATATTTTATATATATATACCATTTAATATTAGAAAACAAATATTTTAATTACTTTTAGTCTTTATATAAATCTTTTAAAATATTTTCAACTTTAGATAAAATTTCTTCCTTCTTTTCTTTTGAATTTTCATTTTTCAATTGTTGTAAAAGAGTTCTTGGATTATTTTCACCTTCAGGAAAAGTAATATTATTTTCATCTAAATAACCTAAAATTGCTTCAATATTTTCCATTTCTTTATCATCAACTTTTTTCTCATCTTCATCACTATTTTTATCTTTTCCAAAATCATGTTCTTTTATTTTTCTCATCATATCATCATATTCACTAATAATTTTTTTTCTTTCTTCATTATATTTTAAATAAATCATTAATGATTTATGTAAAAATTTTTCAATAAATTCTTTAAAATTAACTGAAAGTCTTAAAAAATCACTTTTTTTTAAAACAAATAATTCACAATTTCTACTTTTTACTTTAATATTAAATCTTAATTTTTCATTTAAGCACATTTCAATTTCTCCAAAATTATTATTTTTTTTAATTTCTTTAATTTCTCTTTCCCAATATTTTTTATCAAGTGAAAAAATAATAGTACCTTTAGTAATAAAATACATTTCATCAATCATATCATCACATTTATATAAAAAATCATTTTGACCAAATTTAACAGGTTTTAACAAAGGAGCAACATAAGCAAAAAAATCACTAGGTTGATCTTTAAAAAAATATAAATTCTGAACAACTTTATCATGCATAATTTGACTTAATTCAATCCTTAATTTATTAGGTAATTCTTGTAAAAATTCCATTTTATCTTTTTGATTTCTACTTAAATCAAATTTAATAACTTTTCTAACTTTATCATATAACTCTTTATCTAAATGATATTCTTTTTTAATAGAAGCTAAAATTTTTAATTTTTCATTCATTTCTTCAGTTTTTTGATCCATAGCAGCAACAATAGAACTTAAAGAACCAATAGCAAAAGAATACATTAAAACACCAAAAGACATAATAAATAAATTATAAATTCTTTCAATTGTTGTTCCTGCACTCACATCACCATATCCAACAGTAGTTACAGTCATTAATGTCCAATAAAAACTTAATATATAAATTTGAAAATTTGATGCATCTATATAACCTAAACGTACTACCCAACAATTTGGGTTTAAATCTTCTAATTTTGCTACAAAATACCATATACATGTACTTAAATGAGATAAGAGAAGAAATGTTATTAAAAATGTTATTAATTTTTCTACATTTGCATTTATTTTAAATTTTTCAAAAAATATTTTTGATAAAGACGTTGCTCCTTTTTTTCTCATTTTTGATAATCGAAGAACTTTTATTAATTTTGTTAATTTATATACTTTTGGTATTCTACTCATTTTTGAAAATTTAGTTAAACCATTTGATTTTCCATTTAAAAATAACCAAAAAGGAAAAATACTAATAAAATCTATAATAAACCATCCTTGTAAATATTTAATTACAATTTGTTTATGATTTTTAACTAAATTTTCTTCTTTATCATAATAAGCACAAAAGAAATTTAATATAATATCAATTAATAATATTAAATCAATAATAATATCAGAAGTGTCTTCTCCTGAAGTATTTTCTTTAAAAGCAATTTTATAAGGTGTGACTACTGAACTAAATAATACTAAACATGCAATTAAAACATCCCATAATTGTTTAAAGAGTGAATCAGGTAAAATTAAACATTTTGTTTTTTTTTCATCTTCACTTTCTGAATCTTCAGAATCTGTATCACAAATTTTTTCTCTTTTTATTAATTTTCTATTATCTTTTTCAAAATCATCTTCTGATTCTTCTTCTTCTGAAGAATATCTTGATTTTAATTCACTTGATGATGTTTTTTTACTTTGATCGTTTTTTGTATTTGAATCTGAATTTGATTTACTTGTTTTAGATGAATTTGATAATGAAGATTCATCTTTTAAATATTCTTTGAAATCTTTTTTTTGTTTATTACTAAACATTGTAAATGTTTCTAATAATTTATTTTTTGCTATTTCATCTTCTTCAAATGATTTTGATTGAATATATGAATTTGAAGTTGTTTTTTTATTTCTAAATGATGCTGTTTTTTTTATTAAATTTGTATCATCTAATAAAAGATTATGTGCATTTGGTTTTATTGTTGTTTTAAATTCTTTTTTTAATAAATCTCTTTTTGAACTTGTTAATAAATTATTTATTGTATCTACAACTTCATTATTTGTGTTTTTGGAATTGTTTGTATTAATCATTTTTTTTATTTTTTTTTAATAATATAAATTTATTTATCAAAATTTTATCTGATTTTTTAAATTTAATAATATATATAATTTTTCTAAAAATAAATTTAAAGTTTAATATTTATAAAACCTATGAATTTCCGCTTAATTTATATCAATAATTATAATCTTAAAGACAATACGATTCAAAAAATTCAAAAAAAAATACATTTCAAATTTTTTTTTTAGGTGTATAAAAAATAACAGTTAGGCATTTATTTTTAAATTTCTGAGATAAAGCTGTTCTAATATAATTACATTCATTAGAAGAATGGCAACAAGAGCAAATATGATTTAAATTAACATGAGGATAAATCATAATACTTTTATAAGAATTATTATCAGAAAGTAAATTTTTTTCATGAACTTTTAAAAAATTAGCATTACCAATTTCAAATTGATGAGTATTATAATCAATAACATAAGGTTTAAAATAATGTAATGGAATATTAGGAGCATCAGAATTCATTTCATCTCTTTTAGGATTATAACAATTATATTCTTTAATATTTTTATTTTCTTCATTTTCTTTTTCAGAATTTGTTTCACTTTTATAATTAGTTAAATCAATTTGATTATTTATATTATTATGCCCATCATTTATTTTTGGATAATTATTTGAACATTTCCAAATTCCATCAATTATAAATTTAAATTGATGGATTTCTCTTGGAAGATTTATATTAAATTCGAAAAATCCTGTTTTTGGATTTTTTACCATTTCAATAAACATTGTCCAATTTGCTAAAAAACTTCCTGTTATTGTTACTTTATTACCACCTTCTTTCCATTCAAATTTAAAGGGAACTTTATTATCTTGTGAGATTGTTGTTTGAGTTTGATTTTTTGTTGTCATTTCACTTATTGATGTAAATGAATTTTTTCTCTTTGCTTTTTTAGTTGATGTTGATGATGAAGTTTCACTTTTCATTCCATTATAACTACTCATTGTTGAAGGATCTAATCCATGTTTACTTTTTAGTAAATTATCCTCACTTTTACTTGTTTGAGTTCCCATTTTTTTTAAATAACTTAATTTTTAATTCTTTGTTTATTAATTCAATTTTTATTATTTTATTCTATTTTGAAACTAGTTATTGAATTTATATTATTGAAAAAAATAATAATATATTAATCTTTAAAAAAAACAACTAAAATAATAAAAAATTTATACTTTTTTTTTTATAAAAAACAAATTAATCTAAATAAATATTTAAAAAAAATGTTTTTGCCAAAACAAATATTTCTTTTTCTTATAATAATTGAAATAACATTACAAAGTCAAAAATTAACTTCAGAAGAAGAAAATTGTGAATGTGAATATTCAACACTTCATCAAAATTGGTCTGACCCAGAAATAAAACCAAAAAACATAACAGAAATATGTGAATATGTTTCAGAATGTTGTAAAGGAAAATATTTTACAATTTTAAAATTATTATATTGTTCAAAAATACATATATCAATAGTATTAATAATAATAATTTTAATTATTCTTCTTTCATTTTATTTTTTATCATCAACTGGAAATGATTACCTTGCAAATGTATTAGGAAGAATTTCAGAAAAATTAAAATTATCACAAAATTTAGCAGGATTAACTCTTCTAGCTTTAGGTAATCAAGCTCCAGATATAGCAGTTGCAATTATTGCAGGTGAAGGTGCAAATGAAGGTTTCTCTACTGCTTTAGGTAGTTTATTAGGTGGTGGAGGACTTGTTGTTGGATTAGTTTGTAGTTCTGTTATTATTCTTGGTAAAGGAGTTAAGGTATATAAAGGAAATTATATTAGAGATATTGGAATTTATATTATTGCACTTTCTGTTATTGTATGTTTTGGTATTATTACTAAGAAAATTTACTTTTGGATGAGTTGGGTTATTTTCTTTATGTATATAATTTATGTTGTTATTTGTATTATTATGGATCAGAAAGGAAAGAAAAAAATGAATATGAATAATAATGATTTGAATAAAAGCTTTTTAGGTAATAAAGATTTTTTAGTTAAATTATATGATGAAAATCAAGATACTTATACTATTGATTCAGCTAATGAAGAAGAAGAAACAATTTATAATGATTTTAATGAATTAAATGATAATGGATTAATTCCTGAAGATGATAATAATAAAAATATATTAAATGATAGTCAAGAAAAAAAGAAAAAAAAAAAAAAATTTAACATATTAGAACATATTAAAGAATCATATTATATAAATAAAATCCGTGAAGGACGTCCATCAATAAATGCAGAATATAAATTATATAGTAAATTTAAATATGACTTAATAAGATATTACATGACAACAGATAGTACAAATTGGCAAGACAAATCAATATTTGGAAAAATAATATACATAATAATAGATTTCCCATTTAATTTCTTAAGAGATTGTACAATTCCAGCATTCGAAAAAATAAAATGGAAACGTTCAATGTTTATTTTCCTTCCAATATCCCTTTCACTATTTTTCACAATAATATTCAATTTATATTCAATTTACCAAAAACATAAATTATACATTACAATCTATTACATAATATGTTTAATAATATGTATAATATTTTTCCGTAAAACATATCGTGGTAGTTTACCAAAGCAAGAAAATATTATTTTATTTTCAGCATTTATAATATCAATTTTATGGATATGGGCAATAACAAATATATTAATGGATATGATATCAGCAGTAAAAATGATAATACCAATTGAAATTCCTGAATCATTTTTATCAATGACTGTCTTAGCTCTTGGGAATTCACTTCCTGATTTTATTGTTGATTGCTCACTTGCTAAAACTGGTTTTGCTGAAATGGCTTTATCAGGTGCTATTGGTGCTCCTGTATTTGGAATTACTTTTGGTTTGGGAGTTTCACTTATTAAAAAAATGATTACTGAAGGTATTAATAAACCTATTGATTTTTCTTTTGATTTTAAAGGAGATAATGCGAAAAATAATAAAATTTTAGTTTGTGGATTTGCTAATTTATTTATTGTACTTTTTATGTTGATGGTTATGGGATTTTTTAATAAATTTGTTATTAAACCTTATGTTGGATATATTGGTTATGTTATTTATACTTTTTTTATTATTTCAATTGTGTATTTTACTTTTTTATAAAAGATTTTTTGATAATTTGGTTTTGGCAATTATATTTTTTTTTAAATTGTTTTTTGTTGTTTTAAAGATTAGTTTTTAAATTGTTTTAATTTAATATATATTATTAATTAAAAATTAAAAATATTTTTATTTATATTCCTCCATAATCTTCATTTTCATTTTTTTTATCAATTGTATATTTTATATTTAATAAATCTTCTTCATCACCATTTTCCATTGGAGTTTCATCACTTTTTAAATTACTTTTTTCATCTTTATCATCTGAATTTGAAGGAGATGATGTAAAAGATATATTAAAATATTCTAAAATTGGATTTATTATTTTTTGTTTAAGTGAAAAAATAAAATCTTTAAATCCATAATCTTCATCAGAACTTAGAAAATATAAAAAAACACAAAAAATAATAACAAAAGCCATATAACCAACAGTATAATAATAAAAATAATAAAAAATTTTTTGATAAATAGGAATAGTAGGAATAATGCAAAATTTTTTAAAATAAATAGTAATTTTTCTCCCATCATTAAAAGGTAAAACAATATCATAATTATTAGAATATTCAACTTGTGAATTTGTCATATTACATTCAAAAGCAATATTAATATTTTTTTTTTCTTCTTCAATTTTTCCTCCTTTATTACCTAAATCACCTAAAATTTTAAAATTAATAATATCATTTTTAATAGGATGAATTTCAATAGGTAATAAATTAATATCATCACTTGAATTTGATTTTTGAATACTAATAATTAAATCATTATTATAAATATTAATTTCTTTATCTTGATTTTCAAAATCAATTGGATTAAATAAATAATAATAATTTTGATCAATTAAACCATTATTAATTGTTTTAACTGGATTATCTTTTAAATTAATTTCTAAATTAATATTTGGATTTTTACCATATAATTCACCAACACATTTTTTAATCCAAATTAATTGAAAAGAATTACAATTTTCAGGAGTAAATGATAATTTAATTATAGTTTCTCCCATAATATTTTTCTCACAATTATATTCAATTTCAAGTGAATTTGTTTGTGAAATATTTTCATCTCCAACTTGCATATTATTAATTTTAAAAACTGGTTTTGCTACTGTTAAATTAGTTGCTTCTACATTTATTCCTATTGAAGGAAAGTTTTGTTTATTTAAATCTTTTTTTTCTGTTACATAAAATATATCTGAATTTCTTAATTCTGGTGATATAAAAGGAGAAGGGGAATTTTCTTGAAAGGGAATTGATATTGTTTTTTCATCTATATAAATATTGTTTATTTCATTTAGAGATTCGTCTAAATTTTGAGATATTGATAATGGACATTTTTGACTTTGGGATATTATTTTTTTTACTATTGTTATTAGTAAGAGAAAATTTATTATTGAATATTTTGACATTTGGTTTTTTTTTCTTTTGAATTTTATTTACTTTTTTTATTTTTTTTTACTTATTTTTTTAAATTATTATTTTCGTTTTTATTAAAAATAAAATAATTTCTTTAAATAATAAATTGAATATCTTAAAATAAAATAATTAATTTATATTATTTTTTTATATTATCATATAAATATTTTCCTACAGTTTCCATTAAATCAGTTTTATCTAAAACACTTTTAGTATTTAAAAGATTAATTTTTTCTTTAATATAATTTAAAGAATAATAATTTTCTAATTTATATCTTTTCATAATTTTTGCAGCCATTTTATCAATATCTCCTTCTTTTAACTTACATCCTACTTCATGTGTTCTATCTACTGAAGTAAATCTTTTTTTTACTTTTTCTTCCTTTGGATTACTCATTCTTGATTCTCTAACAATTTTATCATAATCATTAAATTTTGGTATCATATGTTTTATTGGATTTTTATTTTCATTATCTTCCCAATTTTGATAAAGAATATTTGTTTCTATTTTTTCTTGTTTTAAATTCTCTTCTTTTAAATCTTTAATATTTTCATTCATATTAATATTATTTTGTATTGGTTCTTCTATTTTTTTATTTATAAATTTAGATTCAAAACTTTCTTTTTTGTTTACATTTTCAATGTTTATTTCTTTTTTATTTTCATTTGTTGATTGTAAATTAGTATCTAATTTTATATTATTATTTGGAATTATTGTTGTTTGTTTATTTGTTGTTTCATTTAAATGTGAATGTATATTACATTGATTAGAACTATTATTATCTTTATTATTATTATCTGAAATTATTTTATTTATTTCTTTTATATTTTTTTCTAACTCTTTATTATTTTCCTCTAATTCATTAAATGATTTTTTATAAATAAAATCTTTATTATTTATTATTATTTTAAGATCTTCTATTTCCTTCTTCATTTCTTCATATTTATTTTTTTCCAATAAAACTTTATTTTCGTCCTCTTGTATTTTATTATTTTTTTGAAAATCAATTTCATAAGAAATATCTCCAAAACTTCCATTTAAAACAACAATACATTTTTTCAAAAGACTTAAATCAATATTTAATATATGCTCTAAACAATTTTTCAATTGATATAACTTTTCTTCCATAAAAAAATAAAAATCAATCAAACATTTAATTTTTTAAATTTTATATCTTTTAATAAAAAATAAAATATTAAAAAAATGACAGAGTCCGAACCAGTTGATGAAAATTCTTTATCTGAAGAATTACAAGAAAAAATGATGGAATGTATAACAGAAAATGAAGATTTATATAATGCAATGATGGGAAATAAATCTTTATTTGATTGTTTAATTAATAACAATGAATTATATGAACTTTTATTAAATAATAATTATTTGACCAAAAAATATTTAACTAAAATTATGTTTGTTAAAATGATTGTTAAAGATCCTGAAAAATATATTAAAATTTTTAAAAGTGAAATTGAGAAGAAAAAAAAAGAAGATGAAGCAAAAAAAATTGAAGATGAAAAAGAAAAAGAACAACAAAAAAAAATTGATGAACAAACAAAATTTGAAGAAGAAAAAAAAAAATTTGAAGAAGAAAAAAAGAAAATGGAAGAAGAAAAGAAAAAACACGAAGAAGAACAAAAAAAATTTGAAGAACAACAAAAGAAATTTGAGGAAAGAAAAAGAAAAGAAAATGAATTAAAAATATTAGAAGAAGAAAAGCAAAAAAAAGAAGAGGAAAAAACATTAGAAGAACAAAAGGAAAAAAAGGAAGAAGAAAAAAATAATTTTAAAGAGAATATAGATAAGAATGAAGAAGTTAAAGAAAGTAAAATTGATGATAAAATAGAAGAAATTAAAGAAAGTAAAATTAATAATAAATTAGAAGATAATAAAGAAAGTAAAATTGATGATAAAATAGAAGATAATAAAGAAAGTAAAATTAATGATAAAATAGAAAAAATTAAAGAAAGTAAAATTGATAATAAAATAGAAGATAATAAAGAAAGTAAAATTGATAATAAAATAGAAGAAATTAAAG
>JAJMZS010002985.1:0-81579 GCA_023807205.1 Isotricha prostoma | reverse complement strand
ATAAACAAATTATGAATGATAGAAATGAAATGAGAGAGAAAATATTTAAAGATGGCGAAGATAAAGTACATTTTCCTGTTAATATACCTCGTATTATATGGAATGCAAAAAAAAAATTTAAAATAAGACGTAAATAATTTATTTTATTATTAAATAAAAAAATTATAAATTATCAACTATTAAAGATAGATATTTTAATATAATCATATATTGGGAAAAATGAAGTTCATTATTCAAATTCTTGAATTAATAATAAAGATCTTTATTATAGGAGAAAATTTAATAAATCTAGATTTTTATATTAAATAAATCTATAGATTTTTATATTAAGAATTTTATTTTTTAAAAAATTTTTTTTTATAATGAAAAAATATTTTTAAATAACAATTAGGATATATATAATAATTATAAAAATAAGGTAAGTAAAAGAAATAGTTCAAATTTGAATAATTAGAATTTTTGAAATTTTTTCATCTAAAAATTTTGAGTTTTTACTAATAATTTGAAAGTTTAAAATTTTACTCTTTCGTAATAATTGAATTTTTATAAATAAATTCAAATTTTATAATTTAATAATATTATTTTATTTTTAATTTAAAAAAATCAATTTTTAAGAAAAACCCGAATTTTTTGAATTTTGAATGTTTTCATATTTTCAATTTTTTAATAAATAATTCAAATTTCTCAAAAATTGAAAAAAATAACAAATTTTTTTTCTAATTATTTCCTAAATGACAATATTTATTTTAATAATTTATTTATTTTTAAAAATTCATTTTTAAATAATTAAAATACAAAAAATTAAAAATTTACCAAAAAAAAAATATTTTAATCATCAAAAGTAGTTTCTTCAATAGTAACAACTTCTTCACTTTCATCATCTAAAGTATAAGTTTTAATAGTAATAACCATACTTTTTTTATCATAAAATTTTTTAATAAGTCTGGTTTTTCTTCTAATACAATTTTCAGGAGCATCAGGATCATCAGCAAAAGGATTTTCATCATCTTCCATTTCTTTACTTTCCATTAAATCTTCTTTCTTTAATTCACTTTTTAATTGTTCAGCTCTTTCTTTTCTTCTAGCTTGAGTCATCATAGTATCAAGAGCTTTATTTCCAATATGTAAATTTTTCCTATCAATAGGTTTATTAAACAATTCTTTTTTATTTTTTGCTTTTTTACTTAAATTTTTATTTTTTTCTTTATCAGTATAACTAATAATATCACCAATATAATCAATAACAGTACAAATATCATATTCTTTATGATTAGAAGTTCCAACACCAAAATAATGTGTTCTTGTATTAAATAAATTATTTCTATGTGAACGATCCTCAACTCCATCATCAACTAATAAATTAATAATAACTTCTTCTCCAGTTAAACCACCAAAATCAATATTTTCACTTAAAGCAACATCCCATTCAATATATTTTTCTAATCTTTGTTCTAAATTTTCATCATTAATATCATCTTGAGCATTTCCATTTTTTCCTATTTCATTTGCATATTCTTGACTTGCTTTTGCAATTTCTTCATCATATTTTAATTCTGATATTGGACGCTGGGCTTTTAAAAAATTTATTGCTTCATGATATGCAAATGCTCCTTCTTGAGTTTCTATTCCTATCTCACTTCCTGGCTTGTCTAATATATTTCCGTCAAACCATTTTAAATATTCTTCTAAAATTGGAATGTAACTTTTTGGGTTTGAACGAACTCTGTTTGTCTCTGTTATTACTTCTTTTTTTAGTTTTTCAAGTTGTTTTTCATTTTTCATTTTTTTTTTAGTTTATTTTTATTTTAATATTTTTTTTTAAATTATATTTTTAAAATTTAGTTTTTTGGAAATTTCATAATATATAAATTTAAATATTTATTTTTTTTCTTCTCAAATAATGAAGGATATTTTTCTTCTAATTCTTTTTGTGTATAAATATCATAGTTTTTATTTATATCTTCTTCTTTCTTAAATATCTTTAAAATAATTTGTTTAATAAAATTTAAAGATAATAATTTTTGAATAAATAAATTATAAAAATATTCAGTAATATTATTATCAATTATGATTAATTCAAAAATTTTTAAAGATGGACAATAATCTAAATTTTGATATAAGTTATTAATTATATCAAATAGATAATTTTTTTCACAAATTAAGGAAAATATTTTTAATGAATAAAAATAAATTTTTTGATTTTTATTAAATAAAGGAAAAGTATCACTAGAAATATATGTATTCTTAAAAGATAAAGACTGTAAATCTGAAAAAGATTTACAATAAAATACAATATCTAAATGTTTACAATAATTTAAATCTAATTTTATATTAGTTATTTCACATTTTGGAAATTCTTTAATTATTATTTTGTACGGTAAATTATTTGAAATATTTTCAAAATTCATAATAGAAAAAGATATTTTATTTAAATTTAAAATATTTTGTATTAAATCATAAGTATCAATTTTATTATTATAATTCCAAGTTCTGATATAACAAATTATTTCTTTTAAATTGTCATTTTTTTCAGTTATATTGGATATATCAAAATTTTTAGATATTTGTTGAATAGTAACATTCACTTTTTCCAAAAGTTTATTTGATAATATTTTGTTAATTAGTTCTTCTTCATCATTTAATAATTTTTTATTCGATAAATTATAATTATTATTATTATTATCATTATTATTATTATTATCACTATCACTATCACTATTATTATCATTATTTTTTTTTATTTTCAAATTTTTGTGTTTTTCCAATAAATCATTGACATACATACTGAAATTATAATTTTCAGAATTAATATTATTATTATCATTCAAATTATTATTATTATCATTATTATTATTAATATCATTATTATTATTATCATTGTTATTATCATTATTATTCTTATTTTCACTTTTATATAAATTAATAATAGTATCATCTAAAATTATTAATGTGCGTAAAGGAATTTTATTAAATTTTAAAAAATAAAAAGTTGTACAAGTTAAATCAGAGAGTTTTCCAAATTTTTTATAGTTCAAATCTAAATCAACATTAAATATTAGTTTTTCAACATTTGGAAGTTCATATTTAAATTTATTAATAATTTTCCCTCTTATTATTTCTAAAGTTTTTAATGAAGTTAAAACTTTATTTGATTCAAATCCAAAATTTAAACAATCTCTAAGATATAAATTTTCAACTTTAATTGATAATAAAAAATTATTATTAAATATAACACTACATAAAGCAAGATTTTTTAAAGAAGATAAAGTATTAATAATACATAAATTAGAATCTAATTTCAAAAGTCTAGAATGGAAATCTAATTTAAGTGAAACTAAATTTTTTGAAAATATTGAAAAATTAAAATGAGATAAATCTATAATAATATCATTAAATTCAATTTCTAAATTTTTAATTATAGTAAAATTGATATTAATTTTTGATAATGTTTGTTTTAACATTGAATATTTTCCATTTAAAAATATACTTTGAAAATTTAATTGATTATATTTTGTTAATATATTATTAATTTCACATATCAATTGAGGCTCAATATTTTCAAGTGGAATATAAATATATAAATTATTAATTATATCTTGTTCACTTAATTGATTAAAAAAAGGAGAATAAACTTGAATTTCTTTTATTGAATGAGGATATTTTTTTTTCTGAACTAATGATAATTCATTTAATATTATTTCATATATAATTTTATCTAAAATTTTTTTATCAATATGTTGATATTTTAAAATAATATCATCATATTTTTTGTATAAACTCTTTTTTCCATTATTATATGAATCATTTCTTTGGATTAATAAATTTTCATATTTTAAATCAATATTTTTTTTTATATATTCATTTATTGATAAACCAAGTTTTTTTTGATATAATTTTGAATATTTAAATATGTTAAATTTTAATTCTTCATTAATATATTCAAGTAATATTTTGAAACAAAATTGAGAATGAATTTTTGATAAAATCATTTATTCGATGATTTATGGTAATAAAAAATATCAATAATTATTTTCTTGGGATATTTTTTTAAATGTTTTCTATATATTTTAATTTAATTATTTTATTATGATAAATAATTGATATATATAAAAAAAATATAAACACTTTTTTAGTTATAATTCAAATAAAAAATTATTCATTCATTTTTTAATAAAAATAAAAAACTAATTAATAGAATATTGAAAAATAATTATTGAAAGATTGATAATGGTGATTAAATAAATCATAGAATTCCCTTGAAATTGGTTCAATATATATAAATGAAGATTTTCATACAAAAAATTAAATCAATTTAAAATTATGAATATAAAAATAATAGTTTAGATTTAAAAAACTATTATAAGAAGAAAATAAAGATTGAAAAAGAAAATGAATATATTTAATTTTTTTTTCATCAATAAAAGAAAGATAAAAAGTCAAAATATTTATTATTTAAATATAGTTTAGATAAAGAAACAAAATTAAATAATAAAAAGTAAACCCAATGAGACGCTATATAAATTTTTTGAAATAAATAAATAATAAAAGATTAAAAATGAATTAATATATTGTTTATTTGTAAGATGATAATGATAATTTTGAAAATAATAATTCTAGAATTAATATTTAAGATTCTAAAATTCAATAAAATCAATATAAATATATTATATTTATTGATGAAATATTACAAAAGATAAAATGAATCAAATAGAAAATGTAAAACAATTTGTTTGAAAAAATGATACATCAAATATAAGAATTAAATTTGAAATTTCTTTTATATAGTTTCAAATAATATATATTCAAGTAATTTATTCTCTAAAAGAATATTTCTGCTTTTATTTCATATGATAAAAACAATAAGAAAAATATAATATTTTAAAAAAAGAAATTTTAGAATCTTCCAGAAAATACAAAACTAAGATATGTAAATAATATTTAATAGTAAATGAAGTATATAAAAGTATTATTAGTATATTATTATTAATATTAGCAATGCATAAATTAATTTTAAATAAAATTTTTAGTAATAAATTTTTTATTTAAAAAAAAGAATTTTTTTAATATAACTGATTTCATAAAAAAAATTAAATTAAAAATGGATAAAGAGAGAAAAGCAATTATAAAAAATTCAGATATGACTGAAGATATGCAACAAGATGCAATTAATGTAGCAACAAAAGCAATTGATTCATACAATATTGAAAAAGATATTGCATGTTATATCAAAAAAGAATTTGATAGAAAACATAATCCTACATGGCATTGTGTAGTTGGAAGAAATTTTGGTTCTTATGTTACTCATGAAACAAAACATTTTATATATTTTTATTTAGGTCAAATTGCTGTTTTATTATTTAAATCTGGTTAAATAATTCAATTGGAAAAAAAGTATTTTTATTTTTAATATTTTTTTTTTATAATTTTTAAATGTTAAAAAATAAATATTAAAAGTTACTAATGAAGAAAATCATATGATTTATAAATAATTATAATTTTTAGAAAAAATGTTTAATATATAATTTACTATTAATAATTACCAATTATATTAAATATTTTATTAATTTCATTCTAAAAAAATTTACAATTATATTTTTTAGGAAAATTTTTTAACTGAAAATCCTAAAATTTCATCAAATTCTTCTGGTGCATATTGTCTTTTTTCATTTTCCGAATTATTATAATTAAATATAACTTCATTATTTCTAGAAATAAAATAAATAGAAGAAATATGATTTCCATAAGTTCCTCCCAAATTTATTAATTCTCCTTTAATTTCAATTTTTTTTTCCTTTAATGTCATTGAACCAAAAAGAGGTGAACATATTCCCTTATTATTAATAAAATACATTCCTTGAAGAAATTTGTCATAATATATAACAATAGTTTTAACTGATTCATTGTCGTTTAAATAAAAAGAACATTTTCTATTTGTTTTATGACCAATTAATGAAGTTAAATAAAAACTTTTTGAATTACTTAATTCAAATTGAATACTTGATATATAATTTTCTGATAAAGTAATATGAATTACAATTAATTTTAAAGATGGATCTGTAATTTTTTCTTCCTCAATATAATGCTCATTTTCTAGAGTATTATTTCCAATTATTTCACTAATAATAAAATAATCAGTCATATATTAAATTTTATTTTTTTTCTTTTTTATTATTTAAATTTAATAAAATTAATTTTATTTTTTGTTTTTTATTTTGTATTTTTATACAAAAATTTAAAATAAAACTCTTTTATTTAATCAATTAAATCTCTGTTTTAATATTTTAAAAATTACTATTATTTTCTAGAAAATAATTAGAATTCATATCATCTATATTAATATCATCAAATTTAAATGATTGAGTATTAAAAAAAATATTATCTTTTTCATTTTCACAATTTATTATATCTTCATTATTATTATTAGTAAATATATTTAAAATATTTGTTAAATCTATATTATTTTTTTCAATTTCAGCTAATTTAAGAAAATTAGAGGCCAAATTTATATATTTAATAACGTAATGTTTATTTTTATTTAATTTTTTAACTTTATCAATAAATAATTCTATATTTTGATTTAAAGAATATTTTTTTTTTAATGATTCTTTATCATTTGATAAATAAATTTCTTTATAAAATTCAAATAAATACATAGTAAATAATTGTTCATAATATTTATATTTTTTACATTTTAATTTTTTCTCTACAATTTTTATTAAATTTTCATTATGTTTTGTGTCATAATTCTTATAATTGCTTTGAATGTCTAAACTAAGAATTTCTTTCATTTTCATTTTAAATTGCTTATTTAAACCAGTTGAACTTTGAATTTTTTTATCTTTACAATTAATATACTTAAATAAGTTTTTTTTTGGGAAAAGGAATATTTTTTTAATAATACAATTAAAAAAATCAATAATAAATGTAAAAAAACATATTTTAAACTTATCTTTCATATTATCTAAAGAAAAATTATCATGAACTTCTCTTCCATTTTCAATTATTTTTTTTCTCCCTCTTTTTTTATTTACATTTTTTACTTCATTTTTATTATTTTCATTATTATTAATATTATTTTTGTTCCAGAGATTTAAAGAATATTTATTATCATCATCCAAACCGCAATTAAATATCACTCCTTCTCTAGATTTTAACTTTTCACTCTCAATATTATTATCTGAACATGGCTTAGTTGGTCCATCCTCATTTTCGGGAAATATATCTATAGGTAATGAATCCGTATATATATAATTTTCTTTTATAGAATCTTCTCTGAAATATAATAATGGATTGTTTGTGTCAAAATCCTCAAAACTAAATGACATTTATTTTTCTAAAATTTTTTAAAAATAGGGGTTAAATATTTTTTTCATATTTTTATTAATTAATACATTAAAAAAAATAATTAATATTTTAGTTTTGTATTTTATAATAAAAATTCAATGCAATTTTAATATTAATTTATTATCAAATAAATACAAGAAAAAAAAAATGAAAAATAGAAATAAATTACCCTTATAAACTATACACCAATTAAAAAAATTATTTAAAATAATTCAACATATCAAAAATCAATAAATAATAATAATATTAAAAAAAAAAATCATTAAATACAGAAAATATATGCATATTAAAAAAAAAAAATAAAAAAAAATGCGAACTCAAATGGCACAAAACAAAAGAAAAGAACGTGATGTAATGAAATTATTAATGAGTAATTACGAAGTAAGTT
The DNA here is from genome assembly GCA_023807205.1 of Isotricha prostoma. Lineage (NCBI taxonomy): Eukaryota > Ciliophora > Litostomatea > Vestibuliferida > Isotrichidae > Isotricha > Isotricha prostoma. Next base: position 73,847 of record JAJMZS010002985.1, on the reverse strand, counting down.
TAAAAGATGAAACAAATAAAAATGACATGTTTGTATTATTCCATGGACCAAAGGGTTCTCCATATGAAGGAGTAAGAAAAAAATAAATAATATATAATTATAGGGTATATGGAAAGTTCATGTTTTATTACCAGAACAATATCCTTATAAATCACCTTCAATTGGTTTTTTTAATAAAATGTATCATCCTAATGTTGATGAAAAATCAGGATCAATATGCTTAGATGTAATTAATCAAACTTGGTCTCCTATGTTTGATTTAATTAATATTTTTGATGAATTTTTACCTCAATTATTACTTTATCCTAATCCTTCTGATCCTTTAAATGGAGAAGCTGCTAAATTATTACAAAGTGATCCTGATAAATATAATAAAAAAATTAAGGATTATGTTAAAAAATTTGCTAGTGAAGATTTAATTATTGATAAGGAGAAACATTGTAAAAATAGTTTTAATAATAATCAAAATAATGAAAATAATTGTAAAAATGATGATAAAAAAGTTAATGATGATAAAAAAGAAAATGATATTGTTAAAGTAGATAATAATGTTAAAGATAATAATAGTGATGATGATATGAATTCTGATGTGAGTTCTGTATTGTCAAAACCTAGTTTAGATGATTTAGATCTTGATGATTAATATTATTTTTTTTGAAATTATAATAATTATAGATATATTAGGAATTATAAATAGAATTAAATTATGAAAGAATATTTAATTTTTCTATTTAAATTAGAAAAAAATAAATATACATAAATATTAAATAACAAATATTAATGAATTAAGTTTAATTGGTATTTTTATATTTTTTTGCTTTTCCTTTTGTATTATTTTAAAAATTTTTTTAATATTAAAAAGAAAAAGTAATTTTTTAAAGATTAAATATTTGAATTTTAAATAATATTTGTATCAAATTATTTAAATATAGTAATAATTAAAAATAATATTTATATTTTTTATTCAGATTAAATTATAAAATATTATTAGTATGATTACTAAATAAATGATTAACAATAGAACTTAAATTTCTAACTCTTCTTTCAATTAAATTATTCGGAATTTTATTGTTTAATGTATGATTAAACCTTTTATAATTTTCTAATGAAGCATTAAATTTTTCTGGATTTAATTCATCATCTTTAATAATAATAGAAGATGCATTAAAACAATTTGTAACATTTGAATTTAATGAATTTTTAGAATTAGGAGACATACTATTAAAATTATTATTTAATATATATGATTTATAATTAAAATTCCTTGATGTATTTTTATTTGAATATTCTTTTTTTTCTCCTAAATAAGCTTTTAAAAAATTAAGTCTTTTTTCTTCATTATTCATTGATTTTTGAATTAACATATTATTATAATTATTGAAATTATTATTTTTTTTATTATTATTTGAGTTATTATTAATGATATTATTTTCATCCATTATTAAACTATTTTGTGTATTATTCTCTAATAATAAATTTTTATTAAAATGTGTTTTACTGGGATGAAATGTTTTTTTTTTGTGATTATTATTTTCAGGAGTTTTTATTAAATATTTTTCATTTAATTTATCTACATTTAAATATTTTCTAGGTGTATGAAAGGTTTTATCTTTTTTTTCATTCTCAAATTTTTGATCTTCTTCATATTTTTTGTTAACCAATTTACTAATAAAATTTATTTTTGATTTATCCAAAGATACAGATTTTAATTTTTGATTTTGTTCATTATTATGATTTTTCATTTCTTTATAATATTCTTTTACAAATGAATAAACATCAGAAAAATCTTCAAATGACATTTGAAAATTTTTTTCTAATAAATCATGCCATTTATGTAAATTATATTTTTTTCTACAAAATGCAACAATTCCACAACTAAATATTAAAGGATGATATTTTATATATTCATTATTAATTTCCATTATATATTCAAGTAATTTTAATGATAAATTATATACTTTTGTACTATCTTCTGTTTTAATATTATCATTTGTAAATACAATTCCATTAAGAAATAATAAATCTAAGAAAAAAATTGGATGAATATAATTAAATTTATAATTTAATAATTTTAAACATTTAACTTCTATTGAAATCAATTCTTCAGATGTAATTTCTTTTTTATTAAAATTCCTAAATGATTTATTTTTAAAATGTTTTTCAGAATAAAATTTTGTAATTAAAATTAATGAACCTAAACCTAATTCTTCATATGATAATTCATTTCTATTCATTTTAATTAATATATCAAAAAAGAAAATTGATAAATATAAAAATCTTATTTTTATTCTTTTATTTATAATAAAATTTTTCATTAATCCAATTACATGATTTCTTTTAAATTTTTCTTTATTAGTAATTTTCTCATAAAAGTCTAAGGAATTGTCATCTTTTGTTAGTTCAATCATTTTTAAAAAAATATCTTTTCCACTTATATCATTTGGAATATTATAAGCCATAGGTTTAATTGCATAAGCAATTTTACTTAACGAATGTAATTTATTTTTGTTTGAGAAAATATGATTAAAATGCCTTATAGAATTTAGTTTTAGTTTTAACATTTTATTTTTAAATTATTATTAAATTTAAAAAAAACATAAAAAAAGCCAAAAGATTCTGATATTAAAATCAATAAAAAACAAAAATTTTATTTATTTAAAAAATAAAAAATAAAAAAATATAAATATTAAATAATAAAAATTACTTTATTTTTTTTATTTAAAAATAAAAAATAATGGCAGAAATCACGCCAGAAATTGTACGTGAATACAAAGAATTTACACCAAAATTTTTATGCTCTCGTGATGCAAATACATATAAAATAAAATTTAAACGTTTTAAATTAAGAGACTTAGACACAGATTTTGTATTATTTGATGTATCTGACGATTCTCCGGATGGAGAAAATGATAATGATAATAATGAAAATACAGAAGAAAATAATAAAATTGATGAAGATATTTTTAAAAGTCCAAGAACAATTAGATATCATTTAGGTCCTGATTTTTTAGATTTAAAAAATTTAGGAAGTTCTTTAACTTTTTCAGTTGGTAATAATCCAGTTAAAGATTTTTTAATTATTGAAAGACATTATTTTAATGATCTTTTAATTAAATCGTTTGAATTTAAATTTGATTTTTGTATTCCTAATAGTGTTAATTCTTGGGAGTATATTTATACTATTCCTGATATTGATCCTAATATTAAAAAAGAAATGATTGAACAACCATGGAATACAAGAAGTGATTCGTTTTATTTTGTTGGGGAAAAATTAATTATTCATAATAAAGCTTTATATAATTATAGTCCTTTAAATTAAACACAAAAAGGAATTTAAAGTTAAATAAGAATTTTATTAATATTAAAAATTTAAATAATAAAGAACCTAATTTGAAAAATAAAAAATACATATCAAAATTATAAAAAACAATTTTTTTTTTTTTCTTTCATAATTTTTTATTTAAAATCCCAAATAAATAATAAAAAAAAAATAAAAACATTGAATAAAATAATAATATATTATAATGGATTCATACAAATCATATTTTACAATTATAAGAGAAACACTTGATCAAGCATTATGTCTTCAAAATTTCCCAAGTCAAAAATATGAAAAAATAAACCGTCCTCAAGTAGAAGTTCAAGAAACATTAGAATTAGTAAATGAACCAATAATTATTACAAGAAGTGATGAAGAAAAAGTTGAAATTCAAAGTTCAATTAATAGTGTAAATGTTAATGTTGTATTGAAAAAACATGCTGAGATTGAAAAATTAATTATTGGAATTTATGGAAGATATTTAATGAATAGAGCTAATAAATTAGATTTATTAAGAAAAGTACCTAAAGAAGGATATGATATTTCATTTTTAATTACTAATTATCATTTAGAAAATTATAAAAAAGAAGAAATACTTGATTTTGTTATTGATTTTATTAATGATTTAATAAAAGAAGTTACGGATATGAAACTGACTGTTAATTCACAATCAAGATATGTTACTACTTATTTAATGGAACAACTTAAAATTTAAAATACTATTTTTAAAAAGAATTTTAAAGTTCAATATTTAATTAATGTTTTTTTATTTTAATTGTTTTTTAATTATAATTTATAAATATAGAAAAATATATGAGAAATAAAAATTTTCTCTAAATAAATCTAAAAATTTTATCATACAATTTTAAATTCATTGATTTTTGTATTTTACCTTTATAGGTTATGTATTATTACAATAAAAAAAAGAAATGAAATTAATTATTATATATTAATTTTTAGTAAATAATTTAATTTAAAAAATGATTAATTTAAAAAAATTATTATCTTTTTATAAAATTTTAATTTCCGTTTTATTTATCAAAATAATATATATTATTAATTTTTATCTTAATTTATAAATATGATATATGGAAACATTAAATAATATTTTACACATTTTTAAATAAGTTTAATTATCATTATTTATACATAAAAATAATTAAAGATAACAATAATAATTGATATTTTTAAATGCTTCATTTAAACGTTATATACAGAAGTAAATATTCAAAAATTATTAAAAATTTAAATTAATATTTTTCAAATAATTTATTTATTATTCAAATTTTTATGTTATTTATATTAAACAATAAAATATATAATTTATATTAAAACAATATAAATTATAAATATGTATATTTATTTCATTTGTTCCTTAAAAATTTATATTTTATAAAAAAAATGAAAATCAACATTTATTATGAATCAAAAATTTATTCAACAACAATTAAAAATCCAATTCCAGCAAATACATTAATAGATAATATAAAAAATTTATCAAATCAAAAAACTCAAAATTTCATATTATTAAACGACTCAAAAAACATAATCCCAAAAACTGAATTAATTACACCAAAAGAGAAAACAACACAAAATTTTTATTTAATAAAACAAACAAATAACTACATTGAAAAAGAAAAAGAAGAAGAACCAATAGAAAAAATGATAATGAATGCAACAGGAGCAAAAATAAAATTAATAAAAAAAGTACAACAAGTACCAAATAGATTAAATTCATTTAATCAATTATTAAATGATGGAAATGTAGGAAGATTATTAGATTTAATTCAATTTTTAGAAGAAAGAAATATGATTATTCAAGTTAGAAATAATCAAGAAGGAAATAATATTGAAGCAAATGAAAATTTAGTTAATCAGTTAAAAGATATGGGATTTGCTGAAGATAGAGCAAGAGCTGCTTTAATTAGAGCAAGAAATCAAGTTAGTATTGCTACTGATATTTTACTTGGTGAAGAAGCTCAAAATTAAAATTTTATTTCTAATATAATAAATTTATCTTTATTTTATTTTCTTTTTTTTTTAGTTTAAAAAAAAGTTATATTATATTTTTGGAAGGAATATTATTTATTTTGATATGGTTTTAATTTTTTTTTAGATGTATATTTTTGGTTTTATTTAATTTTTTTTATTATATTTTTTAAAATAACCAAAATTAATAAAATAATGAAAAAATTAAAACCATTAAAAATTTTAGTTCAAGAAGCAAAAACAATTAGACATAAAAAATATTCAAATGAAACATTATTTGAAAGAAGAGAAAAAGAAAAACAACAAGAGAAAGAATTAATATCAACAAAAAAAAATTCAACATCAACAATTTCAAATTTTTTTAAATATAAAAATTCTTTACCTCAAATAACATCATCAACATTAGCACAAAGTCATAAAAATAATACCAAATATTCAACATCATTAAACAGTGACACAATATATTTAACAAATATAAATTTTTCTCAAACAATAAATTCAGATAATACATTCTCTTTTAAAAATATAAATCAACCAAATTCACCAAATAAAATATTTAATTTTAATATAAAAATATTAAATAACTTTGAAGATAAAGTAAATTCACAGAAACCAAAAGATGAAAAAACACAAATTGACATTAAAAATAATACTATGCATATAATAAAAGAAAGATATAAAGAATATATAAATAAAACAAGAGATTTACAATTATTAAGATATTCAATGAATATAAAAAAAGAAAATGTAATTAGATTAAAAGAAACTTATCAAAATAAAATTAAATCACTTGATGAATCAATTCAATCTTTAAATATTAGTAAAAAATTATTTAACGAACAATTTTATAATAAATTTGATTTTTATGTTAAATATTTATTCATTAGAAAAGAAAATGAAAAAGAAATTAATAATGAATTAATAAAAGAAATTATAAAATTAAAATCGGAAATTTATCAAATTGAAACAAAAATCAAAAAACAAGAAATGGATAAAAATAATATCATTAGATGGCTATATTTTCAAATTTCAGTAAAAGAAAAATTTATAGAATTACCAAGTCATTATAAAATATTAATTGAAGAAAATGATTTATCATTTCAATATAAAAATCCTAAAAAAAGAGAAAGTAAAATAATTGAAGAGAATTCAAAATCTTTTTATAGGAAAAATTCTCAATTTAAAAGAGCAGTTAATCAAAAATTTTCAAAAAAATTAAGATTTTCAAAAATTCATATAGGTGAATTTAAATCTTCTACTTTAGTAAAAAATTTATCACAAAGTGAAATTGAAAGAATTAAAGATTATAGAATTAAACCTCCATTTACTACTGTTGATAGTTTTATTGAAACAATTAAAAAATATGAAGATATTAATATTTATAAAATTAAAGTTTATAATGAATTAAGAGATGATTTAAGAAATTTAAAAATTGAAAAACTTAAATTGCAAAAATTTCAAAAAGAAGAAGATGATATTCAAAATAGGGAAATTAATGAAAAAATGAATAAATTAAATAGAATGATAGAAAAAAATAATATATTATTAAAAGAAAGAATATATTGTGAAAATTTAAAAAATCAATCATCTTTTGATTTAAATATGAAAAATAAAAGAATAAAAAGATTTGATTTAAGTCATTCAAAACCAAGATTAAGAGAACATGTACAACAATTATATTCAACATGTCAATTAATGGATTTTGATAAAATAATATCTCCAGAAATATTTGTAATTAAAAAAATAAAAACAAAAGAAGAAGAAATCTTAGATATGATAACAAAAATAGAAATTGTAATTGTTTATATTAAAAATCAATTTTCACTTTATAATAATTCAAATGGAATATATTATGATACTTACAAAAAAGTTATGTCTGTAATTGATAAAGATCATAAAATTGCAAAAGCAAAAAGACAAAGAGAAAAAGAAATGATAAAATTAAAAAAGAAAATGGAACAAATTGAAGAAAAAAGTAAGAAATTATATTTTCTTCGTTTTAGAAAAACAAATGATTATTTAAAATATGAAAATAATAATGAAAACAAAAAATATTATGATGATGATAATATTTATAACGAACCTGTATTTGAAGATTTTCTATATGATATTAATGAAAAGAGAAGTCATAGTGAAGAAAAAAAAAAAAAAAAGAAGAGAAAGAAAACAATAAAAAAACAATAATATTATTTATATATTATTTTATATTTTTTTTAATATATTGTATGTTTTTTATAAAACATTTATTTTTAATTTATTTCTTAATTATATAAATAAAAATTCATCTTAAGTAAAATGTCAGATTCAGATGATGATATAATATCAGAACCAACAATATCATATTCATATACATCATCCAATAATTTTTCATCAGGAAGTTTCAAACCAACAAAAAAAATAGGACATAATTTATCATTCACTCCATTATGGAAAAGTGATATAAACAATTCTTTTTCAGAAATTGACAGTGAAAAAGATTCAAAAAAGAGAAAATCTGCTTTTTTTCAACAAAAAGATGATAATAGTGAAAAAAATTCTTTTTTTAGAGTAAGTACTTATTCTGATTTAAGAAGAATTCCACCACCTAAAGTTAATAAAATATATTCTAAAAAAAGTGATTTAACAGAAAAATATGATGAATTAATAGAAAAATTAAAAAGAAGTCCTCCTCAATTAAAACCAAGTTTTACTCAAGATAGTTATTATAATAATTTTAATTTAGATGATAGTGAAAGAAATATTAAAATAAAACAAAAAAATACAAGAGATGATTTTTCAATTGCACAAAAAAGATTTTCAAGTCCTCTTATTTTTAATAATGATAGAAGAAGATCAGTTCAATATAATTTTTTATTATTTAATGAAGAAAAAGTAAAAAACTTAACTAATACAGAAGATATAAGTGACTTTTATGAATATACAGAAAGATGTATGGAAATGATATTAGATTTAGATAAATCAAAACAAAAGTCAATAAAAGAAAAAGTAAATTTACATTTTCCAGAAAAAGAATCTAAAAAAAAAATAGCTTTATTTGATTTAGATGAAACTTTAGCACATTGTGTAGGAGATATTAAAGATAATCAAAAGAATATAAAACCATATAAACATATAGTAAATGTGACATTACCATCAAGAAAAAAAACAAAAATAGGAATAAATATAAGACCAAATTGGGAAGAAACAATGGATTTAATTCAACAAAAATATCAAATTGTAATATATACAGCAAGTCATCAATCATATGCAGATGCAGTTTTAAATTATATGGATCCAGAAAAAAAATATACTAAGTATAGATTATATCGTAATAATTGTGTTCAAGCAGAAGTTGATGGAAGAAAATTCTATATTAAAGATTTAAGTATTTTTGATAAATATTATGATTTAAAAAATATTGTAATTATTGATAATTCAGTTTTAAGTTTTGCTTATCATTTAAATAATGGTATTCCTATTGTACCTTATTATGATTCTGAAGAAGATAGTGAATTAACTATCTTAGGTTATTATCTTATTACTATTTATGATTATGATGATTTAAGAGAAGCAAATAAAGCACATATTAGAATTGGTTATTATTTAGAAAAAGCTAGAAAAGATAGAGAAGAAGAAGAAAGAGAAGAAGAAGAAAAAGAAGAAGAATTAGAAGATGATGATAATGAAGATTTTGAAAGTATTAATAATGAAGAAAGTAATAATACAATTAGTGAAAATGAGAATGAAAATGATGAAAGTATGAAAAAAAATGAAAACGAAAAAGATAAATTAGATAATAATCAAAATAATGAAAATCCTGAAAAGAGAAAATCTGATAAAAAACATAATAATAATGAAAAAAGAATTGAATGTAAAAATAAAAAATCAGTTAGTCATAAAAAATTTGATAGAAGTCAAACTATTAGTATTAAGTTAATAAATAAAAAAGAAAAAAATATACCATTTAGTCCAGAAAAAAATCATCCAAAAAGAAAAAATTCAGGATTAAATATAGTAAATATATGGAAAGGAATTAGAAGACAAATGTCAACATTAAATTAATAAAATTTATCTTAAATTAATTGTATATATTTAAAAAATAAGTATTGATATTAATAAAAATTCTTTTCTAATTTTCTAAAATCTTTCTATAATTAAAATAAAATAATAATGAAAGACTTAGCAATTCATTGTATATTTTAATAATTAAATTATGAAAGAATTTAATAATTAAAATTAATTTTGTTGTAAATATTAATTTATTTTTTATTAATTATCTAAAAATGAAAATTCCTTTAGATTTTTTTTTGAGATTAGTTCATAAGATGATGTCTGATTTAGGATTTGATGATATAGCAAAAAAAATAAATAAACATTTTGAAACTCCTGAAGAAGATTATAATGATATACTTTGTGATGTATCCATTAAAGAAATGATTATTGAATATATAAATAATAATAAAAAATTAAAAAAGAAAATTAAAGAAAAAGTGAAAAAATTAACAGAAGAAACAGATGAAGAAGAAACTGAATTATTAAAAAAGAAAAAAAATAGAAAAAATTCAAAAGTTTCTTTAAATGAAGAAGAAGAAGAAAAAATAAATAAATCAAATAAAAAAAACAGAAAAAATTCAAAAATTTCTTTAAATGAAGATGAAGAAGAAGAAAAAGTAATTAAAATAAAGAAAAAAACAAGAAAAAATTCAAAAATTTCTTTAAATGAAGATGAAGAAGAAGAGAAAGTAATTAAAACAAAGAAAAAAACAAGAAAAAATTCAAAAATTTCATTGAATGAAGATGAAGAAGAAAATGAAGAAAAAAATTCAAAAAAGAAAAAAAATAAAAATTCAAATATTTCTGAAGAAAAACCAAAAAAGAAAAGAAAAAATACAGAAGAAAGTATTGATTTAGAAAAAGAAGTTAAATTTATTCCAAAACCAAAAGCAGAATCAAATCCAGAAAGAAAACCTTTTAAAAGAATAGATGATGATTCTATTACAAATAATATTAAAATAAAAGATAATTCATATGAAGCTTTTATGAAAAAAACAGGAGATAATTTTGGTAAAGCTGCAAATGATAAATTAATTGTTACTAGAGGTAAAGATTTCAGAAAAGAAAAAAATAAATTTAAAAATAAGACTTTTCATGGAGGATTTACTATTTCACAAAATGTAAGATCTACTAAATTATATAATGATTCTGATAGTGATTAAGAACAATAAATATTATTAATTAATATTTAATTTTTAATTATACAATATATAATTTTTTTAAAGAGAAAATCTGAATATCTTATTTTTGATATAATCAAATAATATCATTTCTGTTAATTGAGTTAATTTTTGATATTTTTGTTTTAATTTTCATTATATTATGAAATTTATGAAATTTGATTAATTAATCTAAAAATTGAATAAATGGAAGAAACAGTCAGGGGTCCAAAAAGATCTCATTATTTTGGAATGGATGAAGTATATACAAGAATAAGTTATTACACTGGATGCGACGAATATGTAGTGATCTTTATTATAAATTTGATAACAAATCTCCAAAAAACCTAAATACTCTCTATGAAAGCATGCATCATCAATGTTGTAAAAAAAATTGTGGAGTTTGGAATTATATATAACTTTATTTAGGAGGTGGTAACATTACCTTCGAATATGACAGAAATAATGTATACTGGTCTTGTTTTGTAAGAAAGGAAGATATAATTTGCGATAGTAATAAATACCAATATCAGTATATAAAACCAGGAAAATTTAAGCATCATTTTTGTAATAAATGTAATTATAACTTTTACACAATTAAATAAATCTAATGAATAATCTAATCGGTTAAATAAAAATATATTTTCTAAAATTGAAATATCAGATATATTTGTTCCACTTAGATTTAATATTTCTAATTTATATAATTTATATAATTGAATAATCTTTAATATTTTCACATCCATAGAAAAATAATTGTTTAATAAAGTAATAAAATAAATAAATTAAAGATAAAAATGTTTATATTAATAAAAACTATTTATCTAAATTAAAATGAGATAATTTTTAATTTGAAGAATAAATTATTAATTTAAATATTTCTTAATTCTTTCATAAAATTCTTTAAAAGTAACTGTTTCTTCTTTTTTTTCAATAATTTCTTGGATAACAGGAATAATTGGCTTTAAAAGATTAGCATTTAAATTAGCAGTATTTATTTTATTATATGAAATAATATTATCATTATCATTATCTAACATATCAAATATTGTTTTACATTTTTTCATTCTTTCCTTTTCAATAATTCTATTTACAGTTTCCATCCAATTCTTTTTTGATAAAGTATATTCTCTATTTGAAGCCAATGATTTTTTATCATCTAATTTATTTTCTTCAAATTTTTTTAATTTTTTCTTTTTTTCCACTATGTTTTTTTTTGGTTTTGATATTTGAATTTTAATTTCAGTAAATATTTCTTCCTTCTCTTTTGGATATACTATGTTTTCAAAATATTTTGTTGATTTTTTTGTTATATCTGGTTTAAAAGGATACTGTTCATCATAATATTTTTTTTTTAAATCTCTTTTTTTATCTTCATACTCTTTATCATATTGATATAAATGATTAAAAACATCTTTATCTCTTTTTTTTTTATATTTATAAGGATTAATATTTGGAGTATGACTTCTTTTTTCAGAATCTTTTGATAAATGAAATTGTGTAAATTTTTTATAACATTTTTTTTTATGTTCTTTACCTTGTTCAATTAATCTATCTTCAACTTTCATATTTTTATATTTTTTACATATATCTGATGATTTATATAATATTTTACTATAATTATTTATTTTTGGTTTGAAATATTCTTTTATTTCATTCATGCATTTTTCATTTTCTTCTTGTTCTCTTTTTTTGTTTTTTTCTTTTCTTACTTCAATTTGGTTATAATATTTTTTAACAAATTTATCATCTTTTTTTTTTTTTATTCTTTGCTTTCTTTTATCTAATAAATTTTTATTTTTTATATTTTTTTGATTTACATTATTGTTTTCTTCTAGTTTTTCAATTTTATTTTCATTAGAAGAATTAGATTTTTTTTCTTCTTCTTCATCATTAATATTTTCAGATACATCTTCATATGATGATTCATTTATTCTTTGAGAATATTCATTATCATTAACTTCAGAATTATTATCCTCATGAATTGAAAATGAATCATTTTCTATTTCTTCTTCTTCACATAAATTCGCAATATTTTCATCAATAATTTTGAAAACATAGTTAATAATTTCATCTCTAGTTACATCTGAATAGTTATGTAAGAGACAATATTTATTTACTTCTTCATTAATATCATCATTTTCCAAATCTAAATCTATATTTATATTTTTTCCAGTGTATGTAATAAAAGACACATTAGTTTTGTTTTTTTTTAAGTTATTGTTTTCTTCTTCTTCATTTGAAGAATTTATTCCATAATTTACTAAATCTAAATTATCTGAATCATTTTGAAGAAATTCCATTTTAATTAATTTATTATAAATAATGATGTTGGCTACAAATATTAATTAAATAATTAAAAACATTTTTTATTTTTAAATTATAAATTAAAATATTAATGTCATTCAAAATAAAAGGGGATTGTTCTTTTATTGATGAATTTTTAGATTTTACAGTAAATTTACCAAGAGAAATAGTTAGATTATTAAAATTAATAAAAGAAGTAGATGAAAAATCAAATGAAATTAATTTATCTTTACAAGAAAACAGAAAAAAATATTTATCATCAATGGAAAATAATCAAATAATAAATCATGAATTATTTAAACAAATAAATGAGCAAAATTCAAATGCAATTTCTTTATGTGATTATAAAAAAGAAGTGGTGAAAGAATTACAATATTTATTATTTCAATTTTATATGGATAAATTAAATAATGTAATAGAACAAGGTGAAAAAGAATGTAAGGAACAACAAATTAATTCAACAATTTTAACACAAAATAATTTTAATCATTCATTTTCAAATTATTATGATAAATCAAATGATGGAGATTATAATTCAACAATTTCAGGAACTCAACATGGAAATAAAAAGAAAATAAATTCATATCATAATTCAGAAATGTATCATAATTCAAATAGTTCAACAACAAATAAAATGTTAGGATATAAAACAAGAAGAACACCAAAATTAAAAAATAATAAAAAAAGTAATAATAGTATTGAATTATCAGAAAGTGATATGACTCAAAGTCAACAAATAAATGAAAATGTTGTACAAGAACCAATTTATTGTATTTGTAAAAAACAAAGAGATGATATTAAAATGATTTGTTGTGATAATCCAAAATGTAAAATTCAATGGTTTCATTGTGAATGTATGCATGTTTCTCCTTCTGATGAAGAAAAAGAATGGTTTTGCTCTGAAGAATGTAAAAAACAAGCTAAAGAAGAAAAAAAAAAAAAAAAGAAAAATCATTAATATATTAATTTTTAAATTTTCTATTTATGATTTTTGTTATTTCTTTTAAAGTTTATTAATTAAAAAATATATAAATTAATAATATATTTTTTTATATTTTTTAATTCAGAAAGAAAATTATCCAATTTAAAATATGACTCTCTAATATTTTATTATTTAAATATTCATTAACATTTTTTTTAATTTTATACAAATTATTTAGCATTTTCATAATTGTTTGTATTTTGATTTTTATATGGTGAAAATTCAATTTTTGATTGTTCAATTATTTTATTTAAATCTTCTAATTTTTTATTATGAACTTCTTTTAATTGTTTAAAAATTATCTTTTTTTTAACATAAAAATTAAAATTTGAATTATCTAAATCTTTAATTTCATTTATCATTTCTCTTTACTTTTATTATTATCATTACTTTTATTTGTTTCTTCTTAAAATTTTTATTTATCAAGAGAAATTGAATTTTTTTTAATAAAAAAAATAAATTTTTTTTATAAATTAAAATATGAAATTCATTTATATATTTATAATATTATTTCATCTTTATTGTATGAAGGAAGATGTTGAAGTTTTAAATATGTCAGATCCTAATTTTCAATTTGTAAAATGTGATCATGGTCACACTCCTGATGTTATTGATGATTGTACAAGATTCCAAACAGAGACATCATCTTGTTGTTATTTTACATATGGTGAAACTACTTCTTGTATTTATCTTGGAATTAGATATCTTGGTTCAGGTCAATATGGTGATTTATATATTGAATGCAAAAGTAATTTTGTGTATTTTAATAAATTTATTATTCCAATTTTAATGATTATTCTTTTATAAATTGTTTTTTTAAAATTATTACTAATAAAAATAAAATTAATTTTTTGTATTATTTTATTACAATTTACTTTTTATTCAATAATAAAAATTATGATAAAAATTTTGCCTTAATTTTTTCCTTATATAAAAAGAAAAAAAAATATAAATAAAAATTTAAATAAACCCATCCAAAAAAAAATCTTAACATAAATAAAAAAATAACAACTAATATATTTTTTAAATTATAAAACCCAAAAAAAAAAAAAAATTAAGCCATTTCCTTCATTTTTTCATACCAATCAAAAACCCCATCATACACAATATTATTACTTTGAGCAACATCCCTTAAAATTTTTCTTAAATAACTATAATCAGGTTTCTCATCAAATCTTAAATCTCTAACATAATGCATAAAACTTTCCATTTCTTTAGGACAACCTTTACACAAACTTTCAATACTAGTTTGAATTTTAATTTCCATAACTTTATTACTTCTTTCAATAGGAACTTTACTTTTTAAACTTTGCCAAGGTAATTCACCTTTCATAAAATAAATTAAACAATAACCAACACTTTCTAAATCATCTCTTCTACTTTGTTCAATACCTAAATGTGTATTTATACTAGCAAAAATTTCAGTTCCTGTTAAACTCTTACCATCACTATAAGGTATATGATCACCACTTTTTGGATCACGATATCTTTTTGCTAAACCAAAGTCAATTATGTATAAAGTACTTTTCTTTTTTTTTCTTCCTATTAAAAAATTCCCTGGTTTAATATCTCTATGAATAAAATTTCTTGAATGAATAAATTCTATTCTATTTATTATTTGATCTGCTATTAAAAGATTTGTTTTTAAAGAAAATTTTCTTTTTAAATAATTAAATATATCATCAAGTGATGGTCCTAATGAAGAAATTATTAAAAAATTGAAGTTTCCTTGAGTTCCACATGTGAAAATTTTTGGTATTCCATTTCCACCTTCTAATGTCATATATAATTTTGATTCATAAAATAATTGAGGATGTTTTGCTTTTATTGGTTCTAATTTTATTGCTACTTCTTCATTTGTTTCTTTATTTATTCCTGTATATATTTCACCAAATGCACCACTTCCTAATTTCTTTTTGTAAAGTAAAGTATAATTTTCTCCTATTGGGATTTCTGTGAGTGACATTTTTTTTTTTTTGGTTAGATTTTTTTTTATTGAATTAAAAATTAATTTATGTATAATTTATTTTATTTTTTATTTTTTTTTATTTTTTATTCAGGAATTTTTTTACATATGATAATAGGAAGTTATTTAAAAAAAATTCTATTCCTCTTTCACCACCTGGTATAAATGTTAAAACAAACATGATTAAAATTATAAATTGAATTAAATTACAACCAAAAGAAATTAAATAATAAGTTGGATTCATCATAAAATAAAATCCAATTAATAAAGAACATAAATAACTAATTGTTAATTTTCGTCTTTCTCTAGAAAAAATAATTGAAGTATATTCTTGTGAACCATAATAAAAAATAAAACTAAATATAATAATTAAACTTCCTAATGAAAATGAAGAAATGAATCTACTCGGATTAAATAAAGAAATTGGAAGTGAAATTATTGAAAAAAATAAAAATATTAATCCAATTATAAGACATAATGTAAATCTTTTATAATTTTTTTCAACATTTAAAAATCTTGGTAAATTTATTTGATTTGTATTATTAAAATTAATATTAGCAAATTGAGAAAAGAAATTATTATTTTCATTTTCATTATTATTATTATTATTATTACTTAAATGAATATTAGAAGATGTATTTATTTCATTTGATTCATCAAATTGAGGAATTAATATATCAGTTTCTGAAGAATTATTATTAGAAGTTGAATTATTTTGTTTATTATTATCTTTTTTATTTTTATTTGGTTCATCATCATTTATAATAATTTTCTGATTTTCCCAATCATTTAAATCTTCCATTTTAATATATTAAAATATATTGAAAAAAAAAAATTAAAATAATATCTAATTTTATAATTAATACATATCCCAATATTTATCTAAAAACATTTTTTCAAAAAAAAATTATTTTAAAAAAATACATTTCTTAATATAAAAATCTAGATTTATTTAATTTTCTTCTAAAACCAAAATCTTTATTATTAATTAAAGCATTTGAATGTTGAACTGCATTATTTCCAATATAAGTTGTAGTAGCATATCTATCTTTAATAGTAGGTAATTTATCATTTTTTTTATTTTTATTTAATTTCAAATTTTGTTCTTTAATATAATTTTCCATAAATTTCTTAGCTTCTGATTTCGCAAGTTGAACACTATGATATTTATCATAATAATACCTTTCTAATTGTTTCATATTTGGAATAGTTATTTCATCATTAATTACATTTGTAAAATATAATTTTTTTTTATTAATAATTTTTTTATTTGAACTATTATTAACTTGATTACTTTTATTAATATTATTTTTATCATCAATTAAATTATTTTTAAGTGAACTAACATCCATATTTTCATTTTTTTCACTTTCAGAATCATCATTATCATTTTTTTTTTTATTTTTTTTTTCATTTTTATTAATATCAATATGAATATCATTTACTATATTTTGATTTAATAAACTACTTCTTCTTCTATTTTTCTTTTCATTTCCATCATTAGTAACATAACTCATTTTAAATAACTTTTCAAATTCTTGCATAATTTCTTCAGTATTAATTTCTTTTAATTGTTTATCATATTCATCTTCTAAATTTTTAGAATCTTCACTATCACTTCCACTACTCTCACTTTCTTTTTGATTTTCTTCTTCTCCTTCATCTGGTAAAAAATCTTTATCATCAGGAGGATATGATCCCGGTTTTAATATATTTCTCATCATTTTAATTGCTTTTCTTATTTTTTTTTGACTTTTTCTCTCTTTACCTTTATTTATAAAATAATCTAAAAGAAGATTAAAATTCATTGGAAGAAAAATTGGTTCTTTTTTCTCATCTACAAATAAATCATCTTGTATTTCTTCTTGTTTTTTTAAACCATTTTTTTTTTCTTCTTCTTCTTGTTTTTTTTCTTTTTCTTTTTCTTTTATTATTTTTTCTTTTATATTTCTCATAAAAATACGAAAATCTTGATCACTTGCTTTTGATAATGCAAATTTCATAAATTGAAAAAAATCTAAATATAATTTATTAATATCTTCTTTTCTAAATTTTTTTCCTTTAAAAAATAAAGAACATAAATCATCTTCAGTAACATTAATATGATTTGTTTTAAACATTGTTACCATTTCATCAATTTCCATTTTACGAGAACCATCTTCATCAAATTGTAAAAAAATTTCTTTTAATTTTAAAACTTTATCATAAACTTCTTGTGTAAAAAAATATTTTGGATTAATCCAAAGATGTTTATATTTATCTTTTGGTTTTAAATATTTTGATAACCATTCC
Organism: Isotricha prostoma; assembly: GCA_023807205.1. Taxonomy (NCBI): domain Eukaryota; phylum Ciliophora; class Litostomatea; order Vestibuliferida; family Isotrichidae; genus Isotricha; species Isotricha prostoma. Next base: position 55,800 of record JAJMZS010002985.1, on the reverse strand, counting down.
ATTAAAATATACATTGGTGTTATTTCATCTTCATTCATGCATGGAAGACAATTGTTTGGAAATAAGGAATATATACTTTTTTTTATTAAATCTTCACTGTATTTTTGACGAAACCATTTTATTGTGTTTGGATTGTAAAATAAATCAGATGGAGGTACGTTTGCAAATCTTTTTACTTGGAATTCACGAGATATTATTTTTGGTTTTTGCTTTGGTTGTGATAAGGATTTCATTTATATTATTTATTATTTTTTATTTTTTTTAGTTTTTTTAATTGGTGTTACAAGTAATTTTTTTATATATAATTATATAATATTAATAGTCAATATTAGTATTATGATAAAAAAATAAAAATTTAAAATTTTATTTGATGAATTAGATAATAAATCAAAATTTATTAGGAAATACAATAATAAATATTGAAAATATATAAAATCTCAACTTAAAAATATTTAAAAGAAATGAATTCTAAATATAAAAAATTTACTAATTATAATATATCTAAATAAATTATATATTTTTTATATAATTAATTTATATTTTTAAAAATTTAAAGAATAAACTAGAAATATCATTCACAAAATATGAAAAATAAGAAAAATTATTTTTATAAAAATTTCAGTTAAATAAAAAATAATTTTTCAAATAAAAATAAAATTTCAAAATATCAAATTTAATCAATTTTAATAAAATTAATAAATATTAAATTTTAATATTTTTCAAAAATAAAAAAATAGCCAATTTATTTCTTAACTAAGACTAGCAATAACCTGTTCCCTAATTTTCTGTTCATATTCATCGGAATAATAATTCATAATTTCCTGAGAATAATAATCAGAAAATGCTTTCAAATCATCTTCCAAGCTTTTATAAGTACTCTTCAATTTAATTAATTTCTTAAGAGTCTTATTTTCAATAAGAGTTCTCTTATAACTCTTATATTCACCAAGTAAGCCATGAATTCTTCTTACAATCAAACTCAAAATCTTTTCATAAGCAATATCATCAACACCACCATAATTAGGTCTATCTAATAATGGAATTAATGCATTCAAATTAGTATTATTCTGAATAATATTTTCTAATGCTTCTCTTGCATTATTAACTAAGTAATTAGGTAAATTTTTATTTAAGCATAATTCAAGTAATCTATATGGAATATTATAATATTTAATATTATCATTAACTCCAATTGCTAAATCTTCAACTAATCCATTTGTAATATCTGGATTTGGGTAACTTGCCATAAATGATATTGCATTACAAGCATATGATATTGTTTCAGGTCTTTGTTCATATAAACATAAAGCAAGTACTTTATGTCCACTTAAACGTTTAATTTGTTCTGCTTGTTCCTTTGAAAATTGTGCTAAAGTTGCTATAACTTGTAAACCAGCATTTCTAGCAGATCCAGTATTCTGTTCTAAAAATTTAATTAATGTCTCACATTTAATTTTAGCACTAACTTGACTAGTATGTCCAGCACCATGTTTAGCAATATTATATAATAAAGAAAGACAATTTTGTTGACAAATAGGATCAGCACTTTTAGTTTGAATAGGATCATTAGTTCTAATATTATACATATTAGTCTTAGAACTTCCAGCAATATTTTCTTCAAGTAACTGATTATTCAAAGAATTAATAATTTGTGCAGCTTTATCACTTGAATTTTGTGCAATATAACTTAAACAAAGTAAAACTTGTCTCCTTAACATAGTATCTTTAGTTTGTAAATAATGTAAAATAACACCTAAAGTATCTTTTTCATCACATAATTTCCTAGTATGACTTTCACTATGTTTAGCAATATTTGACATAGTTAAAACAGCTTGTCTCTTTAATTTAATATCCGGTTCTTGTAAGCAAAGAGAAAGTGGTTCAATAGCACCAGCATTAATAACTTCTCTAGCAAGATCTTCACCATTCATACATATTTTCTGTAAAGCATTTGCTGCAAATTGTTTTACTTCACCATCACAATCTTCAAGACAAGAAACTAAAAATGTAATAACACCTCCAGAAACGACTTTAGCTGCAAGTGCTTTCCATTTAGATAACTTACCTAATAAACGACATGCTGTTTTTTTATAAAATCTATTTGAAGTTTCTAATGATTTTAATATTAAATTTAATATTTGACCATTATCATCATTTACTACTTGAGATGCTATTTCTTCATCTGCTCCTGCTAATGTTCCTATTGCTAATGCTGCATATTGTTTTATTGAAATTACTGGATCTGTTAGAAGAGGACCTAATAGACGTATTGCATCTAAACGCTTTAAAAGCTCTACATTACGGTTGTCTTTACCTCCTGCTAATGCTGCTACTGTTTGAACAAATATTATACGAGAACGTTGGTATTCTTCAAATGGTTGTATAACTGCTCGTGACATTTTTTTTAAATTGATTTTTTTTTTTGTTTTTTGTTATTAATTATTATTTTTTTTATTTATTTTTTTATTTTTATATTGATTTTTAATTTAATTTAAAATTTCTTTTTTGTTATTTTTAATTATATGATGGGAATTTAATATTTTAAATTTTTTTTTCTTTGATTAATTTACATATTGAAAATTGATAATTGTTTAAATTTATTTTACTTTTTTTTTAAATATTTTATGATATGAAAAAATTAAAATTAATTATTAATTATATGTCTGAAAAAGAAGATATTAGTAATGTTTCTATTGATATGACTCCTCGTATAAATGTTACTGCACCTTTTGCTTTTAATAATGAAAAAAAAATAAGAAAAACAAATAAATTTAATTCTTTTTCTAGTGATAAAACAAATGCTTCTTTTTCTGAAAAACATGTTAATTTTGCAAAAATTGAAATAATTAGAATAGAAAATTATAAAAAATATAATAAAACAATAAAATATAAATATGATATAGATAAGGGTGAAAAAATCTGTAAAATTTTTTAATGTAAATATGGATTTATTATAATAATATTTTAAGACTTGTTTTATCTATAGAAATTTATAATTTTATTTGTGTATTTTGATGATTTATTTTATAAAAGAAACAATTCTAAGACTTTATTCATTTAAAGATTTTTTTTGTTAATAACAAATTTAATTAGGAATAATTTATTATATTTATAATTTTTTATAATATAAATTTTATAGAATGTTTTAGGCAAAAAGATTTTATTTTTTTTATAATAAAAATCAAATTTAAAAAAAAATGAATTAAATAAACTAAATAAATCAAAAAAAAATTATATTTAATCAAAAAATTAAATAAATAAAACCTAACTTTCATTAGGACTAACATCGGGTATATCATTATTACTCATTTTCTTTTGATTTTTTCCTTTTCCTCCACAACATCCTTTTTTCTTTTTTTTTTCCGAATTATCCAACTTAATACCATTCATTTCATCATTATCAGTTTTTTGTTCATTAGATTTATATCCATTATCATCATCACCAACAATTTTAAATTTTTTAACCATTTCAGGGAAAATATTATTATTAAACAATTCATGAATGCCTTGTCCAGTTCTTGCAGAAACTTCAAAAAAAATAAATTCTTTTTCATTAGCATAATTTTGTCCTTCTTGAGTAGAAACTTGTCTTTTATCATTTAAATCAATTTTATTACCAACAAGAACAAAAATAGCATCTTCTCTTTTTAAATCTTTTGTTTCATTTACCCAATGACTTGTATGAGTAAATGAATCTTTTATTGTTATATCATATACTACTATTATTATATTTGCATCTCTTATATACATTGGAATTAATGATTTAAATTTTTCTTGTCCTGCTGTATCATATAATAATAAACGAATATTTGCTCCATTTATTGTTGCGTTTTTACTATGGAAATCTAATCCTATTGTTGCTTGGTATTCTTGCTCAAATTTATCTTGGGAAAAACGATTTAAAATTGAAGACTTTCCTACTCCTTGATCACCTAAAAATATTAATTTATATTTTTGAATATCATCAGTCATTTTTTTTTTTTAATAATATATAATATTGAGAAAAATTAAAAATTAAAATTTAAAAAAATTAAAAAAAAAACTTTTTTTTTAATTTTAAAATAAAATATTAAAATATTTTTAATATTATATATTATAATTCAGGTATATTATCAAGAATATCTTGTCTAACATATTCATCAGTTGCTTTTTTTGCTTTATAAAATTGATATGAATAATAACCACCAGGAATAATAACAATTGCTCCAAGAATCCAAAACATAATTCCTCCTCCTGGAGTAGCATCTGCTATTGCATTTATAAATCCTAATACTATTAAAATTATTCCTAATCCTGCTAATATCATTGTTACTATAAATGTCTTTTTTAAATTTGGAGGTACTTTAAATTTTTCAATTTGTGTGCTTTCAATATTATAATTTTGATGTTGTTCTATGTCTATTTGATTTTGTTTTAATTGTTCTTTTTCATTTTTATATTTTTTTTTTTCTTCAATGTTTATTTCATCATTTTCTATTAAGTCGTTGTTATTTTTTCTATTGTTTATACTACTTTTTTCTATTTCAGATGATTTTTTATCAATTGAATCATCAAACATTTTTTTTTGTGATTTTTTTTAATTTAATTAAAATTTGATATTTTATATAATATATTTGTATTATTAAGATATATTATTTAAAAAATCTAAAATTCAGTTAAACACTATCTTCATTATTAACTAATTCTTCTTTAATTTCTTTATTATACATTCTTTGATCTTTATTAGAAGAAGAAAAATTTCCACTTTGTGCTTTTTTTTTTAAATTTGAACCATCATTTTCATTACTTAAACTCTCTTTTTCTACATTCTTATATTGAAATAAATTATCAAAATTAGTTCCAGTTATACTATCTTTAATACTATTTTTCATAATTCCACTAATATTTGATATACCAATTATTCCTTTATCAATATTATCTGTACTTCTTTTTTTATCTAAATGCCCACTATCATAATAATCATCATATTCTTCTATTACATCTTCATTATTTTCATTTTTAATTTCTGAATTATTTTTATTTGGATTATTATTAAAATTATAATTATTAAATTTAGAATCAAAATCAATATCAATGTTTTGAAACTTATTAATAATTCCTTTATTTTGATTTTCTTCTTTTTCTTCCTTTATTGAATTATTTAATTGTTCAATACTATTATTATTAATATTAATATTATTATATTTATTTGAGATCTCTTCTATCTCTTTATTTGAAGGAATTTCTGGAATATTATCAATTGATTTTTCAATTTTAATATTATCATTTTTATTTGATGGTAAATTCACAATACTTCCTACTAATGTATTTTTATTTTCATTTTTATTTATTTCATTATTACTTATTTTTAAACTATTATTTTCTTCATTACTTATGTTATTTTCTTCATATTTTGGTGTCTTTTTTGATTCAACTTTACTTGAATCTACATTATTATTTTCCGAACTTGCTTTTTTAATATCATTAAGACTACTTAACTGAGATTCATTTTCATTTTTATTTTGAGGAATAATATTTAATTGCTTTTCTTGTGTTATAATATTTTTATCATTATTATTATTATTATCCATAACTTTTAAACTATTTGAATAATTGATTCTTTCATTTTTTATATTTGTATATTTTTTATTATTTAAATTTGCTTCATCTTTTAATTTTTCAATTGCTTCTTTATTATATTCAAAAATTGGAATATCATTATTTAATAAATTTTTAAATTGATTTCTTAATTCTATATTTAATAAATCATGTTCTTTTTCTAATTCTTCTAATATTTTTCTTCTATCAGTTCCATAAAATCTTTTACCTTTAATATTATTTTGATTATTATTCACTGTCTCTTTAATTGGTTTTTGAATTGTTTTTTGTGATATGTTTTCATTTACAATTTGTGAATTTTGTGCTGGCATTGTTTGATTTAAATTCTTTAAAATATTTGACATATTTATACTATTATTAACATTAATATTTCCTATTTTATTATTTTCTTCTTTTTGTTTATTATCATATGATATATTTTTTTTATCTTTTTTTATATCTTTTTTTAATTCTTTCATTGAATTCTTTAATGTTTTTATTTCATTTTGATTTTTTTCAATCATTTGTTGATATTGATTATTTAAATTTTTTGTTCTTAATGGTATTGAATTTGTATTATTTTTATTGTTATTATTTTTACTTAATATATCAATTTTTTCTTTTAATTTTGTATTTTCTGTAATAGTACTTGTATATTTATTTCTCATATCATCTAAATCTCTTTTCAAAAAATCAATTTCATTTCTGAATTCGTTATAATGTTCATTTTCATTATTTAATGATAAATCATCTTTTATAGATTTTAATAACTTATTTCTTTCCTTATTAATTTTTTCTTTTTCTTCTTCTAATTTTTCTTTTTCTTCATTCCATTTTTGTTTTTCTTCATTTAATTTAAATTGATAAATATTTTTTGCTTTCTCAATTTCGTTTTGAATAATTGAATTTTGATTTTCTTTTAAATAATCTACTTCTTCTTCTTTAATTTTTAAATTTTCTTTTTGAGTTTTAATATCTTCTAATTCATTTTTATATTTTAAATCAATAATTTTTTCTTTTTCTTCAAGTAACTTAATTTTTTCTTCAATTTTTTTGTTCTCTTCTTTTTGTTTATTATCATATTCTTTTTCTAATTTAATTTCTTTTTCATTTAATTCATTAATTCTTTTATTTAAATTATCTTCTTTTTCTTTAAATTCTTTTTCATATTCTTCTCTTAATTTCTCTAACTTTTCTGAATATTTTCTATTTTCTTCAACTTTCATTTTACTTAATTCAATATTTTGAAATCTATTGATTTCATTTTTAAATTGTTCTTGATATTTTTTATCACATTCATCTTTATATTTATTATATCTATTTTGTGAAATTTGAGATGATAATAATTTATTTAAATTCATTTGTTGATTATTTTTATCTTCAATATATTTCAATTTTTCATCAATAGTAAAAAAATCACTAATATTATAATTTGGTTTTTTTTCATTTTTAATCGGAAGCGCTATTAAATTTAAATCAGTTTGACATTCACTTTCTTTTTTTAAAAATGGTGAATGTTTCATTAAATAAAAAAGAAATGTTGAACCAATTTTATTTCCATTATTTAATATATTAGGTTCATTTATCCCTAATAAAATATTATTTTTTGCATTTTCAAATTCATATATATTTATATTTAATAAATTTATTATTTCACTTTCTGTATAAGGAATACTTGTATTAAAAAGAAGATTTTTTGCTTCATAATTAAATGTTGATTGAGAATATGGTAAATTCATTTTAGAAAAAAAATCCATTATTATACTATAACTTAAACGAATTAAAGATGATATTTGTGAGTTTTTATATTGTAATAATTTACTATTTAATGTGTCATTTTTTAATTTTTGTTTTTTTAAAGTTTCAATAAGTTGATTTTTTAAATAATTTTTAGTAGAATTTACCATTCCATTTTCTTCTAAAGTTTTTAATAATTCTGAATCACTACTTAACATTTTTTTTTAAATTATTTTTTTCAAATATATTATATAATTTAATTTAATAAATTTATATATAATATAAATTAATCTATTTCTTTTATTTTTTTTTTATAATTCCTCCATTCAATGTATTTACATTTTGATTTAAATCTCTTTTTGATAAACTAAAAATATGATTAATATATCCATCCATTATATTTTGTTTATATTTACTTCTACTTGTTGATGGGAAATTATTAATAATATTATATAAAATATTACTATTATTTTGGCTTTTACTACTGTTAGAAGGTGATTTAATTTTATTTTTATATCTTAAAAGTACTAAATCTTCTTTATTAAAAGGAATTTTTATTTTTGAATAATTTGGGTTTGTAATATTACTTTTTTTGTTTGATTTAGAAATATAATTTGAATTATTATCAATATAATTAATGTTAACATTGATTATACTATTATTATTTGTTGAATGTTTAGATAATGAAGAGTTTGAAGGTGATTTAATTAAATTATTATATGATTTATTAAAAGGACTTCTCATATAATTATTTGATTTTTGACATTGTCTTACTTGTTTCATATTTAAAACAATATTAGATTTTTTTTTATTTTTTTGACTCTTATTTTTCTTTTTTTTAATACTATTATTATTATTAATTGAAATTGAAGCACTTTTATTACTACGATGACTAATATTTTTATTATTATTTTCTTTTGTATTTATTTCATTAATATTTCTTTGACTATAATTACAACTTCTTCCATTTGTAGATAAAAATTGCCTGTTTGGAAAATGTTCTTTTGATTTCGAAATATTTGAAGATTTATTTTCTGAAGATAAAATTGAATCTTTTGTACTTTCTAAAGATTTAATTTTCTTTTGAAGTTTATTCATTTTTTCAATATTTTCTTCAATTGTTTTTTCATATTTATCTATAATTCCCTTTAAATTTGAATTTTCTGCTCTTAAAATTAATATTTCATTTTCTTTCTTTTCATTTTTTAAAAATTCACCATCATCATATTTAAATTTTATTTTCATTTCTTCAAATTCATCTTCCATTTCCATATATGCTTCTATTTCGTTTTCTAACATATCAATTTTAGTCTTTTTTAATAAATTTTGTTGAATAAAATATCTTTTAGCTTGTTCTAAATTTAATAAACTCTTTTTTAATTGTTTATTTTCTTTTTCTAATTTATTATTTATGATTATATCAATTGCATTTTTTAAATTAGTTTTTAAACAATTTAAACTATTAATTTTTAAAATTTCTAATTTGAAATTTTCTCTATTAATTTCATATTCTTTATTCAAATAATTTATAATATTTTCAAATATCTCTTGATATATTTTAATATTTTTTTCATTGTTTTTATTTATTGAATTTATCTTTTCTCTATTATCAAAATTAAAATATTCAATTTCTTCATTTTCGCTCATTTTAAGAAAATTAATTATTTTATTATTAATAAACCATTTATTAAATAAATTTTTTCCAAGAAAAAAACAATTCAATAATTAAATAATTACAATTAATTTTGTAAAAAATAAAATCAAATTTTTATTTAAATCATTTCTAACTAATGAATTGAAAAAAATAATTATATATTTTAATATGAAAAATCACATTTTAATTAAAAATAATATTGTCTATACGTAAAAAATAAATTTTTTTTTTCCTTTTTCAAATAATAAAATTTCTATTATTATATAAATAAAAATTTATTTAACAACAACCTTTTTTATTATTATTACTATTAGAATTATGTTCCTCTGCAGTAATAGTTAATCCTTTTTTTTTATTTTTCCCAGGTTTATATTGTTTTTTCATTTCATTAATCAAAAATTCAAAAACTTCATTAATATTATAACCACTTTTAGCAGAAGTAACAAAATGTCTACATTTATATTTATTACAAAAATTATTAACTTGTTGTGTTTGATTATCAATTTCACTTTTAGATTTTAATAAATCAAATTTATTACCAGCAATAGCAAAAATAACATCATTTCCAACAACTTCAGTAATTTCTCTTGCCCATTTTTCAACTTTACCAAAAGTATCATTAAATGTATTCACATCATAAACTAATAATGCAGCAATTGCTCCTTGATAATAATTTTTATTTAATGAACTAAACATTTCTTGTCCTGCTGTATCCCAAAAATTTATTTCTACTTTTGTTTCATCTGATAATGTTACTTTTTTTGGATAAAATGCAGGATTTATTGTACTTGCTTCACCTGAATCAAATTTTTGATTGAAATATCTTTTTAATATTGATGTTTTTCCTACTCTTCCTTCCCCTAAGACTACTCCTTTTAATATTGGCGATGACATTTTTTATAATAGATTTCGAAAAAAAATATTTTAAATATTAATGTTTTTTTTTTTTTTATTTGGTTTTTAATTTTTTTTTAATTTATTTTATTTTATTTTTTTATATTAAAATTTTTTTTAATGAAAAAAATAAATCAAAATTTTAATGAGATTTTTGATAATGTAGATTATTTTATTTTTGATCTTGATTCAGTTGTTTTAAATAAGGAATTTAAGGATGATGATTATATTGAAATTGATAATTATTTAAATGTTAATAATATTTTGAATAAAAATATTTTTATTATATTGGAAATAAATAAAAGTGAATATTATAAATTTGAAAATTCTATAAAACTATCAAAGAATGAAAATATAAAATTAAGAATACATTTTAAAATGAGTTTTCAAAATGTAAAACAAGTTGAAAATTTACTAGATCATGAATTAAAAATAAAAGTATATATTTTAAATGATGATATTAACAATATAAATGAATGGAATATTGAAAATATAAATATCAATGAAAACCAAAATGAAAACTTTGAAAAAAAAGTTAATATATTTTTTATTTATAATTGTGAAAAATTATTAATTGATAAATCAGAGCTTAAAATAAAAGATAAAAATAATAAAGAAATAGTAATAATAAAGAATTTCCATGATAAACCTATTTATAAAACATTAATTCTTAAAAAAGAAAATAAAAATGAACAACAAATAAATTTTATAAACATAAAAAAAGTAAAAATTGAGAATTTTAAACATAATGATTTAGATATATTAAATATATGTCCAAATGTTGAAAATTTAAAAATCATACAATCAATATATAATTTATTTGAATTTCCAGAAAAAAAATCATTTAAATTATTACAAATAAAATTAGAAGGATTAAAATTAATTACAGAATCATTTTTAAAAATTATATCTGAGTTATTATTTAATAAAAGTATGACAGAAAATTTAGAAATACTATCTTTTAGGGAAAATAAAATTTCAGAAATTAACATTAAAGAAAGATTAAAGACAAAATTCATAGATAATAATATTGATGAGTTCACTCCTTTTTTAGCAGTTAATTTTAAAAATTTAAAAGAATTAGATTTAGGAAAAAATTTAATAAGTTATTTTATAGTTGATGATATATTATTTTTTCCTTCTATTAAAATATTATATTTATCAGATAATAATTTTGTTTATCCTATTGATTACGAAGGATTGAAACAAAGAAATAAAAATGTTATTTTAATTGTTGTAGGGAATTATTTTGTTTTAAAATCTTTAGTAAGAAATGAATATATTAAGGAATTAATTAAAAGATTAAAAAAAATAAATTATCATGCTATAAAAAAACTGAGTTTTAATTATTTATTTGGGAAAAAAAATATTGAATTATTTGAAGAAATTGATTTATATAATTTTAAAGAAAATTTAAAATATCTATATTTAGGAAATTGTAGTTTAACAAATGGAATTATAATAAATTTTTTTAAAAATAAATTTAAAATGCCAAAATTAAAAAAATTATTTATAAATGGAAATCAATTAGATGATAATTTTTTTTCTTTATATATTGTAAATGAATTACATTTAATATTACAAAATTTAAAATTTTTAAATATATCAAATAATGAAGATATTGAATTTAAAGATATAGAAATTTTTTATAAATTTATATCATCAACTAAAATAAAAGAATTAATAATATTTCATACAAAATTTGAAGATTATATTTTAAATAATATAAAAGAAATTATAATTAATTTAAACGCAAATAAAAAAAATGATGAAATGATAAATAAAAAAATTATAAAAAATCAAGAATTTGAAAAATTATTAAAATTTCTTCAAGAAAAGAATGTAAAATTACATGTTTCACTTATAAATAAAAAACAACATTCAGTTTATAAAAAATATCTTTTCCAATATAGTAATTTTATTTTAATAAAATAATAATTAAATTTTAATAAATGAATAAAAAATAATATATATTTAATCTTTTATATATTTACGCATTATATTGAAAATTAATTATAAGTATTAAAAAGCCTCAATGTCGAATTTATATTTTTTTTTTATACTGTTTATTTTTATTAATGTAAATTCTGAAATAATACTTCAATTTAAAAGAAGATGGAGTACTGATTTTTCAAATGAAAATAATATAATTTTAAATTTACAAAGAAACGATATAATAACAAAAATAAAACTAGGAACTCCTTTACAAGAAGGATATTTATCATTAAATTTTAAAGATTATTCAACTTATATTTCAGTAAGTAATTGTACTACAGAAACTCCAAAATTTAATGAAAAAAGTTCAAGTAGTTATTCAATAATAAAAGGAAAAAATACATATTATTATTGTGGTTTTATGGAAGGTTCAATATCAAATGATATAATAAATTTAAATGGTTTATCAATTAAAGATTTTAATTTCATTTCTGTATATAAATTAAGACAAGATAATTTTTTTTTAACTACTGAATTAGGAGTTCTTGGTTTAAATGAAAAAACAACAAGACCAGATTCAAATTTAGAAAAAGTAAATTTTATACAAGAATTAAAATCAAAAAATTTAATTGATTCATTTGCTTTTTCTATTAAATATAATAATGAAAATGATGGTAATTTAATTATTGGGAATTATCCTCATGAATATAATAAAAGTTTCACAAAAGAAAATTTAATTGAAATTAGTTCTCATAGAATTTTAGATAATGGTGAATGGGGAATTCTTTTTGATAATATTACTTCAGGTGATATAGAAATTACTGATAGATATAAAATTTTTTCTAGTTGTCTTTATTTAGAAGATGGAATTTTTTATTCTAATAATGTATATAAAAAAATTATTGATCATAGTTTTTTTAATGAATATTTAAATAAAAATATTTGTGTTGAAAAACGTATTAAATCTTCTTTTAATTTTGAATATCAATTTTATATCTGTGATAATACTATTGATATTAAAAAATTTCCTAGTTTGAAATTTCATTTAAAAAATTCTAATTTAGTTTTTGAATTTAATTATAATGATTTGTTTGATGAATATCATAATAAAATTTATTTCCTTGTTGCTTTTACTAAAGCAACAAATTGGAGAATAGGAAAACAATTTTTTAAAAAGTATACAGTAGTATTTAATCAGGATAAAAGAACAATTGGTTTTTATAAAAATTCAAAAAATAATGTAAATTTTTCTTTAAAATTGATTTTATTAATTATTTTAGGGATAATAATTATTTTTTTATTGATAAATATAAAATATAAAAAGTCTTTAAATTTATTTAAATCAAAAAGAATTAAAGCAAACGAATTAGAAGATGATATATCTTATAATAATTTTACTACTAATTTGATAAAATAAATATTTTAATTTTGTAATTTTGTAATTTTTTATTTAATCTAATAAAAAAAATTATATTTGAATTAATTGAGAATTAAATAATATAATAATAACAAAAAAGCAAAATAAAATAAAAATCACTATTTTAAAAAAAAAAATATAATATAAAAAGAAAAATGGAATATTCAATAGGAATAGATCTGGGAACAACATATTCATGTATTGCAGTATATAAAAACAAGTATGTAGAAATAATACCAAACGAATTAAATGAACGTACAACACCTTCAGTCGTATGTTTTTCACAATATGAGATAATGACAGGTAGAAAAGCCAAAAATCAAGTAACTCAAAATATATCAAATATAATATATGATGCGAAAAGATTAATAGGCAGAAGATATGAAGATAAAGAAATACAAGAAGATATGAAAAAATGGTCATTTAAAGTAATTAAAGGACCAAATGAACGTCCTCAAATAAAAGTAAATTTTAAAGGTGAAGAAAGACATTTTTATCCAGAGGAAATATCAGCTTGGATATTAGGAAATTTAAAAAAAAATGCAGAAATATTTTTAAAACAAGAAATTAAAGATGTTGTAATAACAGTTCCAGCAAGATTTAATGATTCTCAAAGACAATCTACAAAAGATGCTGCTGAGATAGTAGGATTGAAAGTAAAGGCTATAATAAATGAACCAACAGCTGCTGCTTTAGCATATAAATTTGAAAATACAATTAATGAAATGAAAAAAATATTACTTTTCGATTTAGGAGGAGGAACATTTGATGTTTCTATTGTAGAAATTAACGGTAATGAATTTAGAGTTATTACTACTGGTGGAGATACTCATTTAGGTGGAGAAGATTTTGATAATGAATTAATGAATTTTTGTATAAATAGTTTTAAAGAAGAAACTCAATTAGAGATTACTGATCCAAAAGCAAAACGAAGATTAAAAATTGCTTGTGAAGAAGCAAAAATTAGATTATCATCTCAAAAAGAAACAGAAATTGATATAGAAAATATTTGTGGTGATGAAAATTTATTTTTAAATATACAAAGAAGTGATTTTGAATTTTGTATAGCTGAATACATAACAAAATGTGAACAAATATTAAAATCTACATTAAATGAAGTTAATCTTGATATAAATGAAATTGATGATGTTGTTTTAGTAGGAGGTTCAACAAGAATACCAAAAATACAAGAAATGGTAAAAAATTTTTTTAATAAAGAAGTAAAGAAATCAGTTAATCCAGATGAAGCAGTAGCATTAGGAGCTGCAATTTATTCTCATAATTTTGATAATCAAGATGGAAATGAAGATATAAGAGTTATTGATATATGTCCTTATTCATTAGGAATTGGTTCTAAAGGAAAAGAAATGTCAGTTATGATTCCTAAAAATACTACTCTTCCTCATTCTTGTACTGATCAATTTTATACTATAAAAGATGCTCAAACTTATTTTGGAATTGGAGTTTATCAAGGTGAGGATAAATCAATTGAAAATAATTATAAATTAGGAAGTTTTTTCGTTAGAGGAATTGAAAAAAAAAAAAAAGGAGAAGTTGGTATTGATTTAACATTTAATTTAGATAGAAATGGTATTTTAAAAGTTACTGCAAAAGAAATTGGTGGTAATAATAAAAGTGAAGAATTGACTGTTCAAGTTCAAGGAAAAAATGATAATGATGTTAAACAATTAAAAGATAATTTTGATGAACTTGTTGAGGGAGAACTTAAAAGAGCTGAGAGAGTTAAAGGAAAAGATAAATTGTCTAATAAAATTAATGAGTATAAAAAAGAATCTAAAAAGTTTGATGGGGGGAAAAGGAAAAATGCAAAATCAATTTTGGATGAATACGAAAAATGGATTAAAGAGCATCCTGATGAAGAAGTACAGGTTTATGATAAACAAATTCAAAAGTTAAATGAAGCTTTTTTAAAACTTTAATTTTTATTGGATATAATTTTTTAAATTTTATTTTCAAAAAATTTTTTAAAATAAAAACTAAATTTTATTTTTAATCATTTAATAAATTATAAATTTTTCATTATTTTCATCTAATTTTATATTTTGTAATTTATATTTATTTTATAAAATATATAAAATAATTGAAGTATCTATTTTTTCCTTAATAATGTTTAGATATTATTTGAATATTTCCAATTTCAAATACTTTTTCTTCTTTTTTGAGAAATTTTTTCAAATTAATCTCTAAAATTTTTATAATTCTCTAAATTAAAAAATTTCTCTTTTGATTGATTCAATTAAAAATAAATTATTAGATAATTCTTTAACATTACAAATTTTTCATTCCATATTCAAACTCCTTAAAATTTCAATCATTCTTTATTATTTTTATCTAATTTTTTATTAATGATAAATATATATTCTCCTTTACAATTTTTTTACAAATCAATTTCAATTATAGATAAATAATTTAAAACAAGTGATTGATTAATTTTTTTTTAACTAATTTAATATTATTTGAAAAATTATCATTTACAATTACTTTAAAATAAAATCCAATTATTCAAAAATCTTTATTATATATTTTTTTATAAATTTGCCATAGAAACCTAATTAAATTTCAATATGTATTATATTTTTTCTTTTTTTAATTTTATTTTCACATTTTATATAATTTCTAAGAAATCTTTTATTCTATAAAATATTAAATGTACAATTACAGTATTAATTATTTTAATTCTTCTATTATTTAATTATATGAACAAAGAATATAATTGAGTATATTTAATAACTTTTTTTCTTTTTTTAATATCAAAAAGAAAATTGAATGAATAATAATAAAATCTCTACTAATTTGAATATATATTTTGAAAATGCTTCCTTTTAATTATATAAATAAAATATATAAATTAGCTCTAAATAATTAAAAGACTTTTCTCCTGATAATTGTAAATATAAACCATCATTAGTAACTGATATTTATTTTTAGATTTTAATATTTCTATATGTTCTTTATTAATATGTTGATTTATTCAAAAAATATTATATTATTTAATAATAAATATTTGAAAAAATGAAACGGTTTATAAATCATAAATAATACTTGTAATTCATTTTATTTACATCTAATTATTAATAATAATATATAAATATATTTTTGATAATTAAAAAATAATTAATTTTACAAATTTTAATTTTTTAAAAAAATAAAAAAAATTGAAATGATTAAATTAGAAGAAGAGAAAAAAGAAGAAATAAAAAAAGAAGAAAAAAAAGAAGAAGAAAAAAAGAAAGAAAACAAAAATGAATCTCAAATTGTAAAAAATCTAATATCATCAATATCATCACAAAACAATTATATTATTCAAAATCTAAGTCACTCATTAGAAACAAAAGACAAACTTCGAATGAGTGCATTAAAATTTCCATTACCATCAGATGACTTTAATAAAATATTAAAAAATAATACAAAGGCAAAAAAACAAAATGAAAATGAAAAAAAAACTTTAATTAATTATCCAATAAGTGCAATAGGTTTATTAAAAAGTGATTTTGGAAAAGGATATTTTTTATATGGAACAGCAACTTTAATAGCACCAGATATAATATTAACGTGTGCACATAATGTTTATTCTCCAGTTTTAAAAAAAAAAGCAGAATACATAACATTTTATATGGATTTAACAAATGGACATTTTTTAAAAGAATCACAAATAGAAACTTTTATTTATCCTGATGAATATGAAAATGATAAAAATGAAATTTACGATTATGCAGTTTGTTTATTAAAAGATAATATAGGAATGGATGGTGGATATCTTGGTATATGTCCTTTTGATAAAGAAAATAATAAAAATGGTTATTTTTATGGTTATGTTAATTCAAGAATTGATAATTATTATGAATCTTTTAGATGTAAATTAGAAGATTATAATATTAAAGGTTGTAATATGGAATTAAGTTATGATTCTAAAGAACAATTTTTATTATATTTAAATGAACATACTTTTAATGGTCAAGATGGTTCTCCTATTTTTAAAAAAAAAGAAAATGCTTCTTCAGAATTTCCTTTACCTTATAATGATTTTCAAATTTTTGCTTTGGATTGTTCTTTTACTAAAATGCAATTATTATATATAAATAAAAATAAATTTAGAAATACTTATATTACAAATGATAAAATATTATATAATAGAACTAATAGAGCTATTCCTATTACTAATAGTGTTTATACTCAAATATTAAGATGGATTCATTTTTATACTGTTGTTAAACCAAAAGGATTAGAGAATAGTATGAAAATGTCTTATACTAATTTTAGGACTGAAGGAAAAGATATTTTATTAAAAACTAATATTTTAGAAAAATCTAATAATGATATTATTGGTAAAGATATGACTATGCTTTTAAATTCATATGATTTGTCTTTAATTAGAATTTTAGATTTATCAAATAATGAAATTAATTATGAAGGTATTAAAGTATTAGTTAAACAAAAGAAAATGTGTGAAAATTTAATAGAATTAAATTTAGGAGAGAATGAATTAGGATATAAATCATGTGAAGAATTAATAAAAATAAATTTTATAAATTTAAATACATTAAATTTATCATTAAATGAAATAGGAAGTGAAGGATGTAGAATATTATCAAGAGGAAATTTCTTAGCATTAATAAATTTTAATATATCTCGAAATGATATATATGATAAAGGATTAAAATATTTAGTAAATGGAAATTTTATAAATGTAGAAATATTAAATTTAGAAGGAAATAGAATTGGTGATGATGGAATATATGAATTAACAAAAGGAAATATAAATAAAATAATAGAATTAAATATTTCAAGTAATCAAATTGGAGATGATGGAATTCTCTTATTTTCAAAATGTAATTTTAGAGGTTTAAAAAAATTAGATTTAAGTTGGAATAATCTTTCACATATTGGAGTTGATGCAATTGTAAATAGAATTTTTCATAATTTAAATAAATTAATTATTGATTATAATAAATTAGGAGTACAAGGTGCTTTTTATATAGCACAAAACCCAAATTTACCAATAAAAGAATTATCAATTGTTCATAATGATATTTGTACTAAAGGTGCTGAAATGATTGCAACTTTGAATTTAAATTCTTTAGAATATTTAAATATTTCTGATAATTTTATTTGTGATTTAGGTTTGTATTATATTAGTAATGGAAATTTAAATAATTTAACTAGATTGAATGTTTCACTTAATCAAATTTCTTATAATGGTGTTCAATATTTAGCAAATGCTAATTTTTATAATAGTTTAACTGAATTAAATATTGAAGGTAATGTTTTAGAAGATAAAGGATGTTTATATATTGTTAATAGTAAATTGCAAAAAGTTCTTAATTTAAATATTGGACTTAATAATTTAAGTCCTATTTCTATTAATCGTTTATCAAAAGGAAGATTAAATTTAATTAATAGATTAAATTTAGAAAGAAATAATATTTTAAGTGAAGGAACTTTATTTTTAATGGATTCTAAATTTATTTCAAATTTAATTGAATTAAATATTAGTTATAATAAGATTAAAGATGAAGGTTGTAAATATTTATCAAATGGAAAATTAACTAATCTTGAAATTTTGAATTTAAAAAATAATCAGATTACTAATGAAGGTATAAAAAATTTGGCAATGGATAGTTGGAGTAGTTTAACTGATTTAAATTTAGAAGATAATGAAATTTCATCTGAAGGATTTAAAATTTTATCAACTGGTTTTATAACAAATTTAAAATATTTAAAATTAAAAGGTAATGATTTAACTGATGAGGATATTAAAACTTTAAAAAAAGGAATTTTGTCTTTAGATAATGAAAATGGATTAACATTTATTAATTATTCAAAAATTAGTAATAGTGTTATTAGATTTTGTTTAAGACATCCTGATAGAAGATATTTTAATAGAAATATTGTTGAAATAAATTAATTTAATTTTTTTCTTGATATATTTAATTTATCATAATTAAATTTTTTAAAATAATTTTAATAGTTGATTTAATCAAAAAATTTAAAATTTTAAATTATACAAAATAAAATATAAAAAACCTATAAACTATTACATATTTATATTTTTCATAATTAGTTTTATTTTCTATTTTCTCATTTTTAATATTATTTTAAATCTATCATTAATGAATCAGCTGCTTCAGTATCATTAAAATTAAATTCTTTTTTTTTAAATTTAGTTTTAATTAATTCCTGATTTTTAGTATATAAATTATCAACTCTTTCACAATAATATCCATCATTATTATCATTTTCATTATCAACATCACTATTAAATTTTTCTAAAGTAATACTTTTATTATTATCTTCATTTTTAACATTTGCTTCTTTAATTTTTTTATTAGTTTCTTCAACAGTTTTTTTCAAAAAATTAATAACAGCTTTATCATGAATATTTTTAATATTATCCCAATTAAATCCTTCAAAAAATTTATGTTTTTTAATTTTATCAATATCATCATCACCCCATCTTTCAGAAGGATTTTTAACAACAAATTTATTAATTAAATCTTTAGCATCATCTAAATTTTTATAAGTTTTAATAACATTTTCATCATCCATAGCACTCCAATCAAATTTCATATTAATAATATTATTTTTAGTCTCACTTTGACTTTCACTATAAAAAGGTACTTTAAAAGTAAATAATTCAAAAAATAAAACACCAAATGCCCAATAATCAATTGAAGGAGTTATTTCATATTCATCTGTAAAGAATTCAGGTGCCATATAATTTAATGTACCAACAGTTTTAATTTCTTCTTTTTCTTCAGAATCACTTGAATCACTTTTTTCAATATTCATCATATTATAAATACTCATTTTAGTATTATCATTTTGACTCAAACCAAAATCTGTTATTTTAAAATGACCTTCTTTAGATATTAAAATATTTTCTGGTTTTAAATCTTTATGTATTATATTTAAACTATGTAAATAATTCAAAGCTAAAATAACTTCTGCTGAAATTAATTGAATTGTTGGTTTTGGAAGAACTATTGTAGATAATAATTTAAATAAATCTCCTCCTGGCATAAATTCCATTGCATAATAAAAATTAACTTTATCTTTCCATATATAATAACATTTAACTACATAATCATTATTAATTTCGTTTAAAATTGAAGTTTCATTTTTTAAAGTTGATGATAATTTTTTTTCTTTCATTGCTTTAATATCAACTGTTTTAATTGCATACATATCACCAGTACTTATTTTTTTATATAATGCAACACTTCCATATCCTCCTTTTGCAATTTGGAAAATTAATCTGAAATTAAATATTGAATTACCTAATGAAAAATTTGAACTTTCACATAGTGATTGATGTCTTTTTCTTGGAATGTTTAATTTACTTTTTATTGGACTCATTATTTTCGTAAAATTTCTTTTATTTAAAAAAGTTATTGCATTATATGTATGATTTGGTATACTTTCTTTATGAGTATATTCTTTTTTATTAATAGTATTTTCAAAATTTGTTGAAATGTCTTTTTTATTACTTCGATTTGATTTATTATCAAAATTTGTTTTAACACTTCTTTTTGAATAATTACCTTTACCACTACGATTAGAATTATTTCCAATATCTAATCTATTGCTTCTTTTTGAAAAATTACCAATACTACTTCTATTTGTATTATTATTATTAAAATCTTTTTTACTTCTACTTGAAAAATTATCAAAAATATTTTTATTACTACGATTTGAAATATTTTCAATATCTAATTTATTACTATATTTTTTATTATATTGGATATTTGTTATATCTTTATTTTTGAGACTTTCTTTATTATTATTAAAATTTACTGAATTATTATCATTATCTTGATTTATATTATCAAATTCATTTTTATTATTATTCACATCATTATCATCTTCTTGACTATTATGACTAATTTTTGAATTTTTACTATTTTTTTTTGTAAATTTTTGAACATTAATATCAATATCATCATCAGCTTTATAAAGTTTTATAATATCATGATTACTTTGAACTTTATGATTTTTCATAATTGTTTCATATTCCTTAATTGTACGATTTGAAGGTATAAATTCATTATTTTTAGTAAGACGACGATTAGAAAAAAAACTTTCGTATTCATTATTATTTTTTATAATTTTAGAAAGATTTAAACTTTTTCTAGGCACATTATTTTTATTAGAAATAATAGAAACTCTTGCTTTTCTTGGTTTATCATTTTTATTTAAAAGATTAGAATTTTTCTTAAATTGAATATTAGTTAAATGAAAACTATCATTTTTATTTCCGATAACCATAGAACTATCAAAATAATTACTATCATTTTGACTATAATTTGAATCACTACAAGAAAAATTACTTGAACTTCTTCCTAAAATATTTTCAGTAATTCTTGCATAATCTAATAATTCTAAATATACTTCATTCATTTCATTATATTTATTTTTTTTTTCATTCTTTTTATTTATTCCATAAAAACTATCTATATAATAAATATTTTCATCCATATTTTCAATTGTATCAGAATTTTCTTCATCTTCTTCATCTTCATCTATTTCACTTTTTAAATAACCTTTTGATTTTTTTTTTGAATTCAAAATATTAACTCCAGATGATTCATCATCATCATCATTATATGTTGATTCTACTCTAATTACTGCTTCATTTTCATCTTCTGGATTTTTTATAGTTGAAAATTTTTTATTTTTAAATAAATCAAATGTTAATAAAGAATGCTTTTTTATTGGTTTTCTTTCTATTTGAATTTGAGAATCTCTTTTAAAATTAACATCAGCACTTTTTTTTAACATATTAAAAAAGGGATTTATATCTTGATTTTTATCTTGATTATTATTTATATTATTATTTGATGATTCATTATTATTATCATTATTATAATTATTATTATTATTATTATTATTAATGTTAATTTCTAAATGTTGATTTTTTTTGTTTATAAAATTATTAAATTTACTTATTTTATTTCCAAATAAACTTTTTTTGGGAGAACTAAAAAATTCATTTGAAATATTTACTTCTTTTGTATTAATTGAATCTGTATTTATCATTTCAATATTATTTTTTTCTAAATTTTCATCATCAGAATCATCTTTTAAATCTTTTTTTAGTCTTTCTGGTATATTTTCACTATTTGTATATCTATGTATTTGATTTGTGTTTATTTTTTCTACTTTATTTAATTTAGTAGTAGTAGTCTTAGTTATTTTTTTATACTTTCTAGAGCTATTTTCATTTTTATCATTATCATTATCATTTTTACCCGGAGGAACTATCATTCTTAAATTTAATTTTTTTTTATTATCTAATATATAACTATTATTATTATTTTTACTGAACTGATTGATACTTTCGGTATAATTTTTTTTATTATGATAATCAGTATAACTTTCGATATTATTTTTTTTATTATTATTTGTATTATTTTTATTTTTAGGAATGTTAATATTATTATTTTTTGGAGAATTATTCACACTTTCATTTGTGTTAATAAAACTATGACTACTATTAGAAATTTTAATCGAAAGTATATTATTTAATCTCTTTTTTTCACTTAATTCATCTTCTTGAAAATTACTAATATCAATATCATCATTCTTTGGAGAAATATTTAATTTTTTAATATAATTATGTTTTCTTTTTGGTTTTTCACCACCAGTTTGACTTCTATTTGTTAAAAATAAATGATTTAATTGATTATCATTATTAATATTACTAGTCCAAGTATCTCTTCTAATTTTAAAAAAATTACTCATTGTATTATTAACACTTAAAATATTTTTAACACTTTTAATAGTAGTTGAAAAATCACTTTTATGAGATGATATACTTTCACTTCTTTCATCATTAATAAAAGAATTATATGAATGTCTTTGACCAAATTTTGTATTTGATCTATGTAAATAAGAAAAAGTACTTAATTGAGGTGACATATTTTTACTTTCAATATATTTAATATAATTATCTCTTGAATTACTTTTTGTTAACATTGTTGCTGAATTTAAATTATATATGTTACTCTTTACTTTTAATTCCATTACTGTTAAAATAAATTGAATCGATAATAATTTCCTGTTTAATATTAGAAATATTCCTCCTAATATTTCATTAAGTTCTTTTGAAAATTCAAATGCTTTGTGATTTTCAATAAATAAAAATAAAGTAAAATAAGTCATTGATATTAAATGAGATATTTCTTTTGGATTTCTTTCATAATTATCAAAAGGTAATTCACATTCATATTGATAAATTCTAATTAAATTATTTAAAAAAGCAAAACTTTTATTTTTACTATTATCCCATTGTTGATTTGATTTTGATCTTCCATTCATTAAAAATGTTGAATTATCTAATAAAGTATTTCCAGAACTTTTATTAAAAAATTTCATTAATTGACTTTTAGGAGAAAAAATAATAAGATTATTTTGATTTGATTTAGTAAAATTCATTGTATCTCTAAAAAATTCTAATGTTGAAACTAATTTTATTAAATTCCCTTTTACAATCCTCATTTGTGTATAAAATATTTTTTGTTCCTTACAATAATTAACATGTAAAATAAATTCATTAATTGGAACTTGATGTTCACATATTCTACATATTTCATATAATTTCTTAGATTCAACTTTTAAAGTTACATTTTTCCAAACAATTAATTTTGTATTAAAATAATATTGAAACTGTTTTTCCAATTCTGAATTCATTTTTGTATTATTCATATATAAAGTTTGTAAATATTGTTTATAATGAATAATTTCCTTTTTATTCTTATAAAATAGTATATTTTTGAGTTTTAAGTTTCTTTTTTCTAGTTTTTCATCAGATGCCATTATTAAATAATCACATTTTGTAACTATTTCAATAAAATTATTTAAAACATATTTTCCAGAAGATGAAAAAATATTTAAATTTAATCTATCATCATCATCATTATCATTATATAAAATAGAAGTAAATGTTTTTGATAAAGAAAAAATATGTTCAATAAAATGTAATATTTTCATTTGATTTCGGTTCATTTTTTGATTCATTATATTATCATCTTTTAAAGAATCTATAAACACTGTCATATAATTTTTTATATTTGAAAATAAATAATTCATTGTTAAAGAATAATAATCTAATTTAAATGATATATTACTTAATACAAAAAGACAACTTTGAGAAATTGAAACAATAAATTGAGTAATTTCTTCATTACTTAAACCCTCAGTTGATTCAAAATTTGGATTTAATTTAGCATTAGAAGAAAAAAAATCAATATCGAGATGTTTATTCCTTTTTTTTTTTTTCCCTTTATAATTATCTAAAAATTGTGCAATTTCATATCTACTTCTTTCAAATTCATTTAAAATCATATTTTTAACTTCTCTATAAAATTCTTCAGGTTTTGTTTCAATCATTGCTTCAAGAACATTATCAAATTTATCAATTTTTTTAAGTAATTCAATATCATCATCGTTAATATTTAAATCATTTATATCTTCATAATTTTGTTTAAATTTTCTTATTAATTCTCTTATAATTTCAATTATTGTATCTAAAAATATTTTTTCTGAGCTTATAAAATTTTGCATTACTTTGTAATCAAATTGTTTTTTAAATAAAAGAACTTTAATTAAAAATTGTTTGAAGTCTTCTTCTAGATTTGTTAATTGAACATTTGGTATAAAATCAACAGAATATCTTTTAACACTTTTCTTTTTATTTTTTAATCTATTTCCATTTAAGGTATCTAATTCCTTCTTTTTATTTTTTCTAATTGGAGATTTAAAAGATTTTATATTATAGTGGATATTATCTAAATATTGTTTATCAGTAAAAAAATCTGTGTCACTTTTTCCTCTTATATGTCTTGAAAATTGCATTTTTTTCTAAATATTAATTTATTTTTTTATAATCTACTATAAAACATTTTTTATTTAATTTTTTTAGTTAATTTTTTTATTTTCATTATGGAGAATTATAATTATATAAATTTTATTGAAAAATATTATAATAATAAAGATGTTATTAAAGATTCTTCTTTTAAAGTAATGAAAAAATTTATGAATCTTTTTAAAAATACTATTGATGATAACATAAAAAATGATTATTTTTTAAATGAAATTCAAAGGTTTAATGAGAATGATTATATTGATAATGTTGAAAATGAATATTTAAATTTGATTTATATTTTATTTTTAATTGAAAAAAATAGTAATAAAGATTTAATAAAGGAGTTTTATTTAAAATTATTTTCAATTACTTTAAATAATTATAATATTAAAAGAATTATTTTAAACTTTTCACTTTTCAAAAAAACTTTTAATATGATTATAAAGGAATTGTTTAAATGTTATGATGATATTATTAATTTTATTGAGGTAATTAAAAATGAAATCATAAAAAATAATGAAAATAATAAAATAAATATTTTATTATTTCTTTTTTATTGTATATTATTTTCAATAACAAAATCAAATGATTTATTAATTGAGCCAAATTATATTGATATTATTTTTATTATTCCTAATATTTTAAATTTAAATTTAAATTTAGAATTAAATGATATTAAAGTAATAATTTCTTCAATTCAAAATTATTTTAATTATATCTTTAATAAACATTTTTTTTTACTTCAGAAATTAAATAACAATCAATTTGAAATAATTAAAAATTATTTTATTCAAAAATTATTAGAAAAAGATACATTATTTTATGAAAACTATGTTTATATTATAGAAGATATTCTTAATAATAATAAAGAAATATCATCAGAAATAATATTAATCACAATTAATATTTTAATTGCAAATAGTAGACTTCTTCATAAAATAGCAATAAATATTCTAAATAAAAATTTGGAAAAAAAAGTATTAGATATTACTTTTTTAAAAAACTATATACCTATTTATGATTCATTAGATGGATTTAATAATCATCATTTTAAATCATTATATAATAATTTAGAATTTATAATAGATTTTATAAACAAAAATCAAAACCTTAAAGAAAAAGAAATAGATGAAAAAAATTTATTTACAAACCCAATGAATTATTTGATTATTTTGACTAAAAAATTATTAAATAATACAAATTATAAAATACAAAAATTTTTTATTAAAACTTTTTGTAAAAAGAATATTACAAATGAAATATTCAGTTATTATTTATTAACTGATTTTCTATTACTTATCAATAATCCTTTTATTTATCCAAA
The DNA here is from genome assembly GCA_023807205.1 of Isotricha prostoma. Classification (NCBI taxonomy): domain Eukaryota; phylum Ciliophora; class Litostomatea; order Vestibuliferida; family Isotrichidae; genus Isotricha; species Isotricha prostoma. The sequence goes on along the minus strand of JAJMZS010002985.1, from coordinate 29,378 downwards.
AAATGAAATAGATGAATATGATTTCAAATTAGGATTAATTATTGAAAAATATTATACTGAATATTTCTCAAAAAATCCAAAATATATTATTGATTTTTTATATGGAATTGGACAATATATTACAAATAAAATTATATGTTATTATTTAATTAAATCTCTTGAAAATATAATACAAAATGTTGAAATAAAAGATATCTTTGATAATAAATTAATCTCTTATATTGAAATATTAATTGATAAATTTTTGAATAAGACTTTAACTTATTATTATAAATTTCCATTTTGGAATCTAATTTGTAACTTAATATTAAAAATTAATCTTTACTCAGAAGAAAGCTATAAAAATATTTATAATAAAATTTATTGTGAACTTATTATTTATATGTTAAATATTAATGAAGATTATTTATCAATTTATAATCTTTATTTTGGTAGAAATGAGAATAATATAAAAAATGAATTATATATAAAGTCAATTGAAAAACTGAATTTTTATATAAAATCAAATATGAATTTATCAAACATAATAAATAAAAATGTTTTTATTCAAGATAATAATTTAGAAAATTATTCAATTTTATATCAAAATATAATTTATTATTCAATATCATCTTCTGAAATTTTAGATGACTATATTACTAATAATATTTCTAAAATTTTTAGTTCATATATTAATGAAAATCAGAAAATAGATATTTTAAATAATATAAATTGTATTTTTGAAATTTCTTTAATTTTTAATAATTATTCAAGTCCTAATTTTGATTTATTAAATGATATTTATTCAAATTTAAAAACAATGTTAAAATGTTGTAATAATTTTTTTATTGATTGCTTTTATTTATATGAAAAATTACTCTTTAATTATATTTCAATTTTTAAAAAACCATTTCCAGATTATTTAATTAATGAAATAGAATTAATCAATACCCCTCAACAATTAAAATATAATTTACTTTTTTTAAAAATGTATAATTTCAATTTACTAAGTATGATACATTTTAATATTTTCAAAAATCATGAATTAATAAAGAATAAAACTTTATTTTCAAATATAAATTATATTTATAATTATTTAATTAATAATTATAAATCATTAAATGAAATTAATAATATTTTATATCTTAAAAATTTGACATTATGTTTATTAGTAATGAATTATTTAAATATTCAATTTAATTTTATAGATATTAATCAAATTTTTATTTATTATGATTTTGTTAATAATTATGATATATTTTATTTATTTCAATATTTTCAAATTTTTTTTCAAAAAAAATATGATGATTCTTATACTGAAATTTTTCAAAATTTTATTCATAAATCTTTAAATATTTTAACTAAAAGTGACCAAAATTTTAATTACATAAATGTATTATTATTTATATTAACAATAATTGATAAAAATAAAATATCAAATGAAAAATATTCAAAAATTATTCAAGATATTTTAAAGAGTTTTATTATTTTAAATAATGATAAAGCTTGGTTATTGATAAAAATTTCATTAGAAATTTTAATTAAATATATTAAGGAAGATAATAATTTAATTTTAATTTATGATGAAATTTTAATTGAATATTCAAAAATAAGAGAGTTAAGAGGGGAAGATACTTTTATGATTAAAACTTGTCCATTATATATAAAAAGTCCTTTTAACTTGAAAATAAAAAATATATTACCATATAATGATGAAATATCTAAATTTGATTTCTATATAAGAATTGAAATATTAAAATTATATGAAAATTTAATAAAGAATAATTTAAATAATAATCAGATATTAATTGATTCAATTCTTAATACAATTGATAAAGTTATAAAAGAAATTGATTTATTGTCAGATATTAAACCAGAAATGGAATTTAGTGATAAACATAGGAAAAAATTAAGATTAAGTCAAATGTTATTAACTTTAGGTTCTATCTTTAATAATGAAAATATAAATTTCATAAAAGAAAATGAAATTATAAATTCAATTTCAAATTCATTAATATCAATTCTTCAAAAAATAAATATATTTAGTGTGGATTATTATATTTATTTATTTTCAATAATATTTTTAAAATTTAGTAAAGATTTTAGAATCTTTTTATTAAACTCCTTAATTTCTCCAGAGACAAAATCATATGTTGTGACATCATCATTAATAATTTCTTCAATTAGTTTAATAGAAAAATATATTATAAATGAAGAAGAAATTAATCGATTTATAAATGCAATAACAATTCAATGTACATCTAATATTTGTAATATAAGAGGTTATGCACAATATTTTATTAATAAAATTATTAATGAATTTAATTCATTTTCAAATTATTATTTAAGTAATTCATTTTTAGAATATTTAAATAAAAATCAAAATATTCAAAAATTTTTTAAAAAATTTGATTCAAAATATGAATCATATATTTCCCTCTTAAAGAATTTTTCAGTTGAAAACATATTAAAAAAATCATATGATGATATATACAAAGAGCCAATCACAAATAATATAAATTCAAAATTAAAAATTTTATCTGAAGAACAAATAAAATTAGATACTCAAAATTATAACATCTTATCAAAGAATTATAAATATATATTTGACAATAAAATAAAAGAAGAAAAATTATTAAATCCAATTAATAATTTCCCAAAAAAAAGATTTGATATAATAATATTAGGTTCATTATTAGAAAAAATACCAAATTTATTTGGTTTAATGAGAACATGTGAAATATTTAATATTGGTGCTTTAACAATTCCTACAGAAGATATTTTAAATGATAAAAATTTTATTTCTTCATCATTAAATGCAGAAAAATTAATTCCTTTATTAAGTATACCAAAAGTTACAGTTAAAGAATTTATAATTGCTTATAGAAAATTAGGTTATATTATAGTTGGATTAGAACAAACTCAAAATTCAATTGATATTAAAAAATTTGAATTTAAAGAAAAAATGGTATTAGTACTTGGAAATGAAAAAGAAGGAATTCCTCAAGAAATAATTGATTTAATAGATAATTGTGTAATTATTAATCAATTTGGAGAAGTAAGATCACTTAATGTTCACGTAAGTGCAGCAATAATGATATGGGAATGTGTTAAATGTTTAAATAAAAAAAACATAAACAATGAGTAAACAAAAAAAAATAATAAAATAAAAAAATTAAATTATACTTTTATTTTAAAAAATACATTAATATAATATTTATTAATTAGTAAAATAAAAAATAATATTTTATTAAATGAAAATTATATATAATTAATTTATTTTATTTTTATCTAATGGAACCAACTCCATTACCAAAAACAGAACAACAAGAACCAATAAAAGGAAATCCAATTTTAGATTTATATGAAGCAAATAAAAAATGTGCAGATTGTGATTCAGAAAATCCTAGAATGATGTCAGTTAATAATGGAATAACATTATGTGAAAAATGTTCTGAAGAACATAAAAAATTAGGAAATTCAATATCATATATAAGAAAATTAACAGATCCAATTGATGAATATATACTTAAATTTTTTAAAAAAGGAGGAAATGGAAAATTTAAATTTACTTGTGATTCATTAAAAATAGATTTAACATTACCAATAGAAAAAAAATATAAAACATATGGATTAGATTATTATAGAAGAAATTTAAAAAATAAAGTTTTAGGAGAAAAAGAAATAGAAGTTGATTTTCCTTTAGAAAAAGTAAATGAAGAAGTAGAAGATCCAATTAATTTATTTCCTGAATTTGAAAATTATGGAACTAAAAATGAAGAAGATTCAATTTTTAAAAATGCTCCTGAATGGGTAAATAAAGTAGGAAATAAATTGAAATTTTTTAAACAAAAAATTTCAGATAAAATAGGAGAAATTCAAATAAAAGAGAAAATAAAAAATGGTGGAAATGCAGCATTAAATGGATTTAAAAAAGCAGGTACTTTTATAGCTGAAAAAACTGCTCCTGGAAGAGAAAAAATTGCTTTAGGAGTTTCTAAAATTGGAGAAGGGGTTTCTAATACTTTTAATAAGGTTAAAGAAAAAATAAAAGGTGAACAAAGTGAAAATAGTGGAAATGTTGATAGTAGTAATCAGGAAAAAAGTGAAAGTCAAAATGAAAGTAATAGTACTAATATTACTCCTCAAAGTTAAATTTATTTTTTTTTTAAGTTTAGGAATGAGGATTTAAATATTTTTTTTTGTTTAGTTTCTCTAAATATTAATTTTTTTAGTTTTTTTTGAAAGAAAGGAATTTATTTTTTTACAAAACTTTAAAAAATAATTAATGAAAATAAATTAATTAATTAAATACTTTTTTTATAATTTTCAGTATATAAAATTTATAATTATGGTATTTTAATAAATTAGACATTTCTATTCTAAAATCTAAATATTAATTTAATCAATATGAAAATATCTACACAAGGAAAAGTTGTTATTTTTCATCTTCAATTTATTTGGATTTATAAATAATATATTTAAGTAAATATTTTCTTTTTATTCATTTTTTATATTTAATTTTAGTTATTACAAAATTTACAATATCAATTAAATTTATTTTTTCTTCTATTTTTCTTTTCTGATTTTAATTTTTTTTATTATTTTTAAATAAATAATAAATTATCAAAATAATGTTATGTAATTTTCTAAAATAAAAAAATATATTGAATTCAGAACTATTTTTTCATTAGATTTTTTTTCTTACAATATTTTTTCATCTCTTTTTTAATTCTTTTTAATCCTTTTTATAATAATAATTCTAGTTTTTAGACATTTTAATTATTTTAGGATTAATTTTATGATTATTACTTAGATTATTATTATATTTATTTATATTTTAGATTATTATTTTATTCATTAAATTCAGATAATTATTAATTTTTAAATTTTTTTGTAACTAGATTGATAATTATTAATATTATTAAATTTTTTATCTGAAATTTCATTATTTTCATTTATTGACTATAATTAATGAGAAAAATATATTTATCAATTTTATTTCTATATATAAATAATAAATTGACTTTTTATTTTATTTAATTTGGAATTTAAATAAGATGTTTTATTTTTATTAAACGAGATTTCCTATATTTATCAAAAAATTAAAAATAATTCGATAACTTTTCATAATGAAAAAAAAAGAATAAAAACTATATTTTTTTAAAAAAAAATTTCATTTAAATTTTAATATATATTAAAAAGTAAATTATGTCAAAATCAAAAAAATGGAAGATCTAAATATCTACTTAACTAAAATGCAAAGAAACAGAAAATAAAAACTTAATAACATCCAAATTAGAATTAGACAAACTTCCAAAAGAAGAGAAAAACAAATTATTCAAAGACAAAATGAGAGAATTTGGTGTGACTGCGACATGGAAATGGGAAGATGTAGAAAGAATATTACACAATGAATCAATATGGAAATCAATAAAATCATTTGGAGAAAAAAGAAGTTTATTTAGTGAATTTATAAGAGATTGTAAAACTAGAGAAAGAGAAGAACAAAAATTAAGAAAAGAAAAATTAAAATTAAAATTTAGACAAATGTTAGAAGAAGATAATACTTTAAATTCAGATTCTAAATTTAATGATGTTTTTAATAAATTTTGTTTTGATGAAAGATTCAGAGCTGTTGATAAAAGAGATAGAGAAGATATTTTTCAAGATTACATTGATTTACTTTTAAAAAAAGAAGAAGAAGAATTTAAACAAGAAAGAGAAAGAAAAAGAAAATTATTTGAAAAAAGTTTAATTGAAAAAAATATTCCTTCTGATATGAAATGGAATGAATTAAAAGAAGAATTTGAATACGATCCTCTATTTAAATCAATGGAAAAAATAGATCAATTACAAATTTTTATTGATTATATTACAAAATTAGAAAAAGAAGAAAATAATAAAAGAGAAGAAGAAGAAAAATATATTGCATATAGAAACAGAGAAAAATTTAAAGATTTATTATCTAATTATTTAGAACAAAAAAAAATTGATATGAAAACTAAATGGAAAGATTTTGTAAAAGAAATTAAAGATAAAGAAGAATATTTAAATTTATTAGGACAAAGTGGTTCAACGCCTTATGATTTTTTTAATGATTTAATTATTTCTTTAAAACAAGAATATAAAAAAAATAAAGCAATTTTAAAACAAATTTTAAAAAATAATACTATTAAATTTTCTTCTAATATTTCATATGAAAATTATGATGAAGTTTTAAACAAATTTGAAGATTATAAAAAAATTAAAAGTGAATTAAAAAGTGTTTTATATGAACATTTAATTAAGAAATTAAAAGAAAAAGAAATTGAACATCAAAAAAGAGAAGAAAAAATTGCAAATAAATTATTTTCTTATATTCAAAGGAAGAAATTAAATATAACAAAAGAAACAAATTTTGAAGAAGCCCTTCCACAAATTAAAAAACATAAAAAATTTATTAATATTACTGAAGATCATTTAAGATATGCTTATAATTTATTATTAAAAATGTTAAATTCAAATAATCCAATTCAAGTTAATGAAGAAAAAGAAGATGGAGAAACTTCAAATTAATTTATATAAAAATACTTAATTTGATTTATAATATTATTTTCAAATATTTAACTTTATAAAAATTCCATCTTTTAAAATTTATATTAAAATAAATATAAAAATAAAAAAAATTACTTTTTTTTCTTATTATTTTTATTTAAAAACTTATCAGAAACATACATTTCATTTCTTCTAACAGTTTGAAATAAATGATCATAACCATTATCAGGATGAAAAAAACTTTTATATTCTTTTTGATTATCATTCATTTTTAATCTTTCCTCAACAATTTTTCTTTCAAATTCAGGTTCTAAATAAAATTCACTATTTTCAGGAAATTGATAAGGATTAAATGAATTTTCCTTAGCTAATAATAAATAATATTCTTTTGGTGTTAAATTATAATATTCAGGTGGTCTTATATCATAAACATCTTTTTCTATTAATAAAGTACTTTTACAATTTGCACAAATTACATATTGTGATTCTTTTCTTATCATTATTCTCTTACCACAATTTTTACATATTACTACTGTTAATTGACCTAAAACGTCTTTACTTATATCTGCGTAGTCTAATTTAATTTCATTTATTTCTTTACATTTTGGACATTTTCCTAATGATAAATCTGGTTCTAATAAAAATTTAAATTGACAATTCCAACATATTATTGGACGCTATATTTTTTTTATTTTGTTTTATTTTTTTTATTTTTTACCATATCGTTTTCATAATTTCTTTTCATTTTTTTTTATTTTTTTGTTTATAAATTTATTTAAAATATTATAAATATAAATAAATAAATTATTATTTTTAAAAAATAAAAACCAAAAAAAAAAATATAATATCTTAATATTTTAAATATATTGTTTTTATTTTTAATCTTCTATTTTTTAATAAACTAAACAATAAAAAAAACTAAAAACTCTCTTAAAAAATAAAAAACCTATTCCTTATTTTCATTTCCTTTTTCCATCATAGCCATCTGAGCATTCATTTGTGAAGTAGCAATAAACATTTGGAAAGTTGAATAAACATTAAGTGCATCAGTTAAAGTAGGATAAAACTCAGAACAAAATTTACTATCATTCTCAATAAATCTCTGACAATTAATCTTAATCATAGTTTTCAACTCATCAATATTAGTTTTATTACAATAACCCAACTGATTTTTATAAGCATTTAACAATAAAGATTCCTTAGTACACATTTTACTAAAAGCATATTCTTTATCTTGAGTTAATTTAGCTTTATCAATTTTTCCCATATCTTCTTCAATTTCCCATTTATTAATATCTTTTCCAGCCCATAATTTTTCTTTTTTAGCGTTTAATTTATTTTTATATGATAAAAATTTATCTCTTGCTTCATCTCTTCTAGAAATTAATTCAGAATAAGAAGTACCTTCCATTTTACAAAATTTAAAAAATTCCTTAATATGATTTTTAACAGTAACATTTTGTTTATATAAAATACGACTCCAATTTTTAAAAAAAATTCCATATTCTTCATAACTTTTAGTAATAGGTTCTTTCATAGCAACTCTAGTATTTAACAAATGTAAAATTTCAAAATCTTTTTGTACAGCTTCCATACTTTTTTGAGTACTATATAAATTATTATAAAATTCCTTTAAATTATAATTTAATCTTTCATATAATTGATATTGAATTCTAAAATAATTAGAAATATTTTTAAAATATTTTTCATTATCTTCTTCAGTAGAAGCAATTGCAACAGTACCAGAAAAAGTTTTTAATTCATCAACATAAGGAGAAGGTTGAAATGAAGTTAATTCTTTCATTTTAGCTTCAAATTGATTATGATCAACCATAGATAAAAAAGCAATTAAAGGTTCACTTGCTTTATAAAGTTCATTTTCAATTACAGCAGACATAAATTTTTGTAAAAATTTCATTCTTTTTTCAATAAAATCTTTTTCAAATCTTCTTTGACCACTTTTTTTATTTGGAATAGGAGGAACAACATGACCAGAAAAAAATTTAACTAAAATTCCTCTTAACCAAAGAAAATCTGAATATCTTCTATAAACAACCCAATTCATTGAAGGAGTTGAAACTTCATAATTTATATAATTTGATGATATAAATGATGTTTCTATTAATTTTGGATTTTGAATTAAAACTTCTATTACTTTATCATTTAATGCACTTTTTTCTAATTTTCTACAATTTAATATTTGAGTTTTTGTTGTTTTTTCTACTTTTGTTTCTCCCATTTGTTTTATGTCACCTTCTATGTTTTGATTTTGATTTGGATTATTATTGTTTTCTTCATTTGATTTTAAATTTTGATTTTCTTTCTTTTCAGAATTTATATCTAAATTTTGAGTTTCTGATTCAATATGTGTGTTTTGACTTTCTTTAAATTGATGAATTATTTCTTGTAATTCTTCTAATGTCCAATTTGATAAGTCGTCTCCATTTTCTTTTTTACTTATGCAAAATTCAATAAATTTATTTTGATCGTAGTCGTTATCGAGAATTTCCCTTTTTAATAGATCTTTCTTTTCATCTATATCTGAATCCATTTGATTAATATATATTTTTTATTTTTTTTGTTTAATTTATATTATTTTGAAATGTTATTTATTTTTTTAATTTTTATAAAACAATCTTTATTTTTTTGAGGTTTTTTTATTGTTTTTAATTTTGATTATTATTTATAATATTTTATTTAATATATGTTTCATTTTTTTAAATAAATAGAAGAAATAATATATTAGAATTATATTACAATTAATATTAGTAAATGTCAAAGTCAATGAATGAATTTTATAAAACTGAAAATAATATTCAACAAAAAAAAAGAAGAATTGTAAGTTTACAAGGTGATGATATTGTATTTAGAGAAGTAGTTGGAAATAGAAAAGATGTTATTGATCAATTAATGAAACATAATAAAGTAGTAATTGATGAAATAGAAAAAAAAATGAGATTAAAAGATATAATTAGGCAATATAAATTATTCTTTAATAAAAAATTTAATTTATATAATAAAAAATATATTGATAATTTAGTTGAATTATTAGAAAATAATGATAAAGATTATTTAATAAAAAGAAAAAAATTAACTTTATCAAAGAAAAAAATAAGATTTTTTCATTCACCAGAATTGAAAACTGATATTTTTAATTCAATAAAATCAGTAAGAAAAAAACATTTTAATCAAACAACAAGTAATTTAAATAGTATTCAAAATAATTTTTCTGAAAGTAATTCTATTAATGTATTATATGATAGAAATAAAAAATCTGAAATTAAACCAAGAATTTCTTCTTTTAGAATAGAAGATTTAAAAAAAAAAATTCAAAATAATAAATTAAGATTAAATAAACATAAACCTAAAATAAAAGAAGATTTACCTTCTTCAAAAAGATTTTTTGTTGGAAAATTAACCAAAAAACAATATTCATTAAATATTGATACAAATTCTGAATCAATATTTTCTATTGATAATAAGGAAAATGAAAATAAAAATTTAGCAAATAATTTTTCAGGAAAAACATCAGATTCAAATTTTTCAAATAATATTATAAATAATATAAACATAATCAAAAGTAATACTTATTTTGATGAAAGTATAAATGAAAATTCATATATTTATTTAAGAATGATTGGAAAAAATTATTTTAGAAAAGGACCAATTAGAACAATTGATGCAATGAAAAAAAATCCAATTCTTTTTCAAAAACCTTATAGTATAATTGGAGATTATATCAAAGCGCATCATGGATTTTAACATTATATTAATTTTGATTGTAATTTAAATTTTATTTCTATTATTTTTTTCTTCATAAATAACTAATTTGTAAATATGAAAAAAAATATAAATTATGATACATTTAAATATTAAATTAATTAATTTTAAAAATTGAATTATAATTATAAAATTATCTTAATTTATTATTAACAATTTAATCATTATAATAAGCATTATTATTATATGTATTTATATATGAATCTAATAAAAGTTTATTTTTAATTCTTGATCTATTACTCATTTCATCATAATTATCCATTTTATTTTGCAAATTTGCTATTATTTGATGTTCTAATTGCATACTATATATTTGTTTTATTTTTCTTTTATTTATTTTTTCATTAACTAACATATTATGATATTGTTCAACATTTTTATTTATTTCATATAAAGTTTGTTTTTTACTTCTTTTTTTTTCTTCAGAATAAATTCTCTTTTGTGAAACTTGCATATGTAATATTTTATTATTAATATCATTTAATTCTTGATTTTGTTTTTTTTTATATGTAATATTATTATCATAATCATCTAAACTTTTTTGAAAATTTAAATTAATTTTTTCTTTTTCATAATTTAAATTATTTAATTTAGGAAGTAAAATATTATTAACATAACTTTTTTGAATTTTTGTATTATATAAATTATCATTAAAACCTATATTTGATGCTGAATAACTTCTTGAATTTAATTTTGGTGTGTCAACTTTATTATAATAAACAAAATTTATATTTGGTTGATTATTATAATTTGGTCTTTTGAAAGGAAGAGGAGGAAGATATGGATTTTTATTTCTTGGAATAAATTGATATTTTTGTTGAGAATTTATATAAGTATTACTCATTATTTTTTTTAATGAAAAATTATATTTTTATTATAAAATTTGAAATATTATTTTAATTATTTAATATTTAAATTTATGTGTGTTAAATTTTTTTTGATTTTTTTTCTTGTTTTTCTTAATATTTTAGGGCTAAATTTAAATAATGAGAAAAAGGGAAATTTTACGGAAAGGAATATTTTGACATATATTACTCCTCATAATAAATATACTAATTTCATCTTTTACAAATTAATTAAAAATTGTCTTAAAAAATTAATAATTGATTATCCATATATAAAATACAATTTTCATATCATAATTCAGAATTCAGATTTTGAAATATGGAATAATAAATTAAAAAATGATATAAAGTCTTTAATATCATTTTATACTTTTGGAAAAAAAATTGTGAATAAAACAAATGACTTAAATAATATGAATATAAAAGATATTTTAGAAAGTAATATATTAGAAAATTTACAAAATAAAGGAATAAAATTTAATTTAATCATAACTGATAATATAAATTTAATAGCTTCATTTTTTAAAAGAGAATTAAATATAGAAAAAATTCTATATGTTAATCCAAATTGTATTTATTCTTTTCTAATGAAAGATATTTATTATAATCCAATTTATGAAAATATTATTGGAATTGCCTTTGATAAAAATACTAAATTTTATGAAAGAATGTTATATTATATATATCAAAAAATTTCAAATTTTAAAATAAATAATTCTATCAATTCTCAAAATAAAATATTTATTAATAAAGGATATCAATCTATTGAACTATATCAACCAAATTCTTTTTATATTAATCAATGTATTGAAGGAATTCATTTTATTAATTCACTTCCAACAAATTTTATTTCTGCTGGTGCTTTCTTAATCAAAGATTCTAAAAATATAAAACAAACTAGAATAACAGCTAAATTAAATGAATTTTTAAATAAGTATAAAATAAATATTTATATCATTCAAGAAGTAATAATAGAAATAATCAAAATAAAAGATTTTATTCAAATTATTCAATTATTGAATAATTATGGATTCATCACTTTAAACACAAATGATGAGAATATAAATCAAATATTAAATAATGAAAATATATTGTTAATCAACAATATTAAAGAAAATTATCTTTTAAACGATAAGAGAATATCATTATTTATAACAAATGGTGAATTAAATAATATAATTGAAAGTTTATATCATAAAATTCCAATTATTGCTATTGGAAATTCAGATGATCAGATTAATAATATTCATCTTATTTTATATAAAGAATATGGTTTGGGTTTTAAAAAAATAAATGAATTTTCTATAAATAAAATTATAGAATATATAAAAGAAATATTATATAATGAAAAATATAAAAATAATTGTATTAAAGCTTCTGAAATTATTAAAAGAAATAATGGAAAAGAAAATTTTTATTATTGGTTAAATTATATTTTGAATGTAGGATATGAACATTTAATTATTCCTTCAATTAAAGAAAAAAATACGTTTAAATTATATAATTATGATATATTAAGTACTTTAACTTTAATTTTTATATTATTTAGTATAATTTCTCTTTTTATATTAAAAAAAATAAAAAAAATATTATTTAAATAGATAAATATATAAATAATTTTTAAAAAAAAAAATTATTTTTAAAAAAATATGGAATCTTTGGAATCTGATTTAGAAATTAATGGAGTTAATGAACAAATAGAAGATAAATATGGAAATATATATAAAAAAGATTTAATTAGAAAAATCATTATTACAGAAAATGAGGAAAATCAAAATATCCTTAATTTAACAAATGAAATATATTTAAATGAAATTTTGTTTAGAAAAAAGATTAAAAATAAAAAATATTTAAATGAAATTTATTTAATAAGTTATGAATGGTATAATAAATTTAAAGAATATACAAATTATAAACAAATAAAAAGAATAATTAGAAATATTGATATTTATTTACTAAAAAAACAAATTGTTTATAAATTAGACTCAAATAAATATCCTGGTAAAATAAATAATGAGTCATTAATAATTAAAGATGATAATAATGATTTACTCTTACCTGATAATTATTTATTAAGAACAGATAAAAAAGAAAAAAAAGATTTTAAAATTTTTCCAAAAGAAAGTTTTATACTATTAAATAAAGAATTTGGATGTGATTATATAATAAAAAGTGAATTAAAAATAGATAAACAAATAAATAATAATAAATATAATATTTATTCAAAAAAATTCACAATAACATTTATCCCAATAAAAGACTATTTAATCGAACAATATCAAATAAAAACTTTTGAAATATACATTCCTTTATTATTAACAAATAATGAAATATATGAATATCTATCAAATATATTATATTTAAACAAATCATTAAAAGAAAATTTAGGAATATCAATGATAAATAAAAATATATTAAAATCATATATAAAAATATATCATTTACATAAAGATTCTTATTTGGAACAATTTAAAAAATTCATTTCTAAAAATTTAGAAAATTTAATAAATAAAGAGAGAATTTTAGGAAGTGATTATCTTCAAAAAATTCCAAAAGAATTTCAAATAAATCAATTACAATATAATAATTTAATAATAGAATTCTCCTATTTCGAAAATGGTGAGTTATTTAATAATATATCAAACGACTTAGAAATATATAATACTAATATAGAATCAATCCCAAGAAAAAAGGAAATAACAAATAGAAATGATAATAATGATTTAATGTTAGATAATTCAGAAAAAAAAAAAGCAAAAAGAACAGATGAATTAAGAGATAAAAAAAAAAGAAAAACCCCTCCAAGAAATTTTTATTCATTTCATAATAGACAAGAATTTCAAGAAGAAGAAACATTAGATAAAGAAAATAATAAACATGGATTAGTAGGATTATCAAATATAGGAAATACATGTTATATGAATACATCACTTCAATGTTTATCAAATTGTAATATATTAACAGACTATTTTTTACAAGATATTTATAAAAATTTTATAAATCATAATAATCCAATTGGATCACAAGGAAAATTAGTTGAATCATATGCAGAATTAATAAAAAATTTATGGTATGGTAAAAAAAGTTCTTTTTCTCCATATAACTTTAAAAGTACTATTGGATCAATTAGAACAATGTTTAGAGGGTATCAACAACAAGATACTCAAGAATTTTTATCTTTTTTATTAGATGGTTTACATGAAGATTTAAATAAAGTTTTAAATAAACCTTATATTTGTCCAAATGAAAATTTAACATTTAATAATGATATTGATGAATTTAAATATTATAAAAAACTGTTTTTAGCAAGAAATCAATCTTTAATTGTTGATTTATTTTATGGAATGTTTAAATCTACTTTATTTTGTCCTAATAAATTATGTGATAATATTTCTAATACTTTTGATCCTTATGCTATTATTAGTTTACCTTTATCTTATAAAGTTAAAAAAAGGAAAATAGATATTTATTTTATTTATGAAAATTTACAATTTAAATTTATCAAATTTTATATTAAAATTAATAATAATACCACAGTAACATATTTTAGAGAAAAGATTAGTTATATTTTAAAATGTGGAGTTTATGGATTTGATATTTATTTATTAGATAGAGATGATAATTTATATTTTGTAGATGATCAAAAATATAATACAATAAGTGAATTTCTTGGTAATAAAGATTCATTATATTTATATCAGATTCCAAATATTGCATTTAAAAATCAAAATAAAGAAATTGAAAAAGAATATGAAGAAATAATTAATGATAATAATAGTCTTTATGATAAGATAAAAGAATTTGATAAAAATGAAGGAAAAGTAAATTATGAATTCAATAAAGAAACTTTTGATAAAGAAAAATTTATTAAATGTTCTTTTTATAATTATTCATACGATATTCAATATTATTATGATGAGAGAAAAATATATCCATATCCACCTAAAGAAAAATTTTCATTTCCAAGATTTTTTTATATTGACATTGAATGGAATAATTTACAAATTTTTGATTATTTTGTTAATTATTATCGTTCTGTTTATGATAGAAGAGAAATTGATGATGATTTTAAAGAAAATTTTTTTAAAAATTATGAAGAAAATTCAATAAAAATCAATAATATAGAAGATTCAGAAAATGAAGAAGAAAATAAAGGAAATGAAGACAATGATGAAAATGAAGAAAATAAAGGAAATGAAGAAAATGATGAAAATGAAGAAAATAAAGAAAATGAAGAAAATAAACAAAATGAAGACAATGAAGAAAATAAAGAAAATGATGAAAATAAAGAAAATGATGAAAATAAAGAAAATGATGAAAATAAAGAAAATGAAGAAAATAAAGATAATAAAGAAAATGAAGAAAATAAAGAAAATAAAGAAAATGATGAAAATAAAGATAATAAAGAAAATAAAGATAATAAAGAAAATAAAGAAAATAAAGAAAATGAAGAAGATAATAAAGATAATGAAGAAAATAAAGAAAATGAAGAAGATAATAAAGATAATGAAGAAAATAAAGAAAATGAAGAAGATAATAAAGAAAATGAAGATAATAAAGAAAATGAAGAAGAAAATAAAGAAAATGAAGAAAATAAAGATCATAAAGAAAATGAAGATAATAAAGAAAATGAAGAAGATAATAAAGAAAATGAAGAAGATAATAAAGAAAATGAAAAAAATAAAGAAAAAAAAAAAATAAATTTAACATATGGAATTCATAATTCATTAGGATATCCTTTTATATTAATATTTATGAAAACAAATAAAATAATTTATAATGATACTATTATTTCAAAATCAAATTATAATGATAATGAAAATGAAAATGTTGATAATGAAGAAAATGAAAAAAAAGAAAAAAATCCAATATTAGAAATATCAGAAAAAAAATATACAATAAAAGAAGAAATAAAAAAAATAAAATTAAACGAAAATGAATCAATAAAAGATTATCAATTAGACTTTAAAATAGCATGGTTACCAAACTATAAAAGACAATTAGAATATATAATATCAGATGATACAATAGTAAAAAGAAGATATTATTACATGTCAAATAAAGATGAAAAAGAAATAGATTTATTAGATTTATTAGAAAACTTTAGTAAATTAGAACAATTAACAGAAGATAATAAATGGTATTGCCCAAAATGTAAAGAGCATCAATTAGCAGATAAAAAAATAGAAATATTTACTTGTCCTGAAATATTAATTCTTCATTTAAAAAGATTCAAAAATAATTCAAAATTAGGAAATGTAATAAAATTTCCAATTGTAGGTTTAGATATGGGAAAATATTTAATTTTTAATGAAAATAAAACTGGTGATAATTTATATGATTTATTTGCTGTTGCTAATCATTTTGGAGGATTACATGGAGGTCATTATATTGCTTATTGTAAAAATCAAATTGAAAATAAGTGGTTTGAATTTAATGATAGTTATGTTTCTGAAATTGATGAAAGTAGAATTGTTTCTTCTTCTGCTTATGTTTTGTTTTATAAAAAAAGAAATTCTTGCTATCAAAATATTGATGAATTGTATCAGAAAGTATTTGAAAAAATTGATTTTGATGAGAATGAATAATGTATTTTTTATTTTTTTTAGTTTGTTTGGTGGTTTTTTTAACATGAGTATTTTTTTTTTTTGAAAATCATTGTTTATTAGGAAATTAAATATTAATAGAAAGAAAAATTAAAATATTATTTATTTTAATGTATATTTAATGATTTAAATAATTTTTTTTATTTAATGTTTTTAATATAATGAGTCTTTCTTTTAAAATTTATCTAAATAATATTTAATATTGCTTAATTATTCATAAATTATTTAATAATTATATCATTAACTATTTTAAATTCTAAAAATGGAAGATACTAAAAAAAAGCTATATTTATATAATATAAAAGGGTCAAAATATATATTAAGTTTTCAAAAAGATGAATATGATACATTAAATTTTAATGTGATAAAGGAGAAATTTCTAAATCAATTTTCAATTAATTTAAATGACCATGAATTATTTTATTTTAATGATAATAATTGTGCTTTTGATGAAAATAAGATTGATAAAATATTTAAAGAAGGTATAAGTTTTAAATTAAAAAACAATAATGATGAAAATAATAGTTCAAACCTTAAAACTAATAATAATAATTCAGAGAATAAAAATGAAAATAAGAAAAATTTTTTAGAGAGTGAAATAGAAAAACAAACAATGGAAAAAAATAATTTAATAAATATAATAAAAGTAAAAAAAAAAGAATTAAAATCATTAATTGAAGAAATAGAAAAAACCAAAAATCATTGTTTAGTTTTAGAAAAAACTAATGATCATTGGAAAAAAGAGGTTAGAACAAGAGTGGAAGAGGCTGTAAATAAACAAATAAATTTAGAAAATATTACAAATGAATATATTGTTTTGAATGAATCATTATGTGAAGAAAAAAAAAAGTATAACGAAATATTAAGTAAAATTAGTGAAAAATCAAATATGTATAATGAATTATCAAAAAATATAGAAGAAAAAATGGAATTATCAAGAATATTAAATGAAAATGTTATGGAAAATAATTTTAAATTAATTCAATATGATGATGAAAAAAAAAAATTTGATGTTGAAATAAATAAAAAAAAGGAAGAATATCTTAATTTATTTAGAATCTTGAAAGATACTGAATTGTTTTATTTTGATAAGAAAAAAGAATTAAGTGAACAATTAAAAAAAATAGAAAAATTAAAAGAAAAAAAAATATTTTTTCAAAATGAAATAGAAAATAATATAAAAGAATATTTTATTTCACTTCAAAATAATTTATTAAAAGAGGTTGGTGAGATATATTTAAAAAAAATAAAATCACATATAAATAAATTAGATTCTTTAGAAAAAGAAAGGAAAGATAATTTTGAAAAAGAAAAAAATTATTATGAAAAAACAAAATTTGAATTAATTCTTTTAGCTAAATTAAATAATTTTATCCATTATGGTAAAATTTGTAAAAAATGTTGTAACAATCCAATTAAAGGAATATTATATAAATGTTGTGAATGTGAAGATTATTATTTATGTGAAAAATGTGAAGAAATAAATTTTTTATATAGATATCATCCTCATAATTTTATTAAAATAAGAAAAGAATCTTCAAGTTATGAAATTGATACAAATAAAGAAACAATTATAAATAAAAATAGAAGAAATAATAATCAAAATTATAATAAGTTATTAGAATATGAAAACAAAGATCCTTTTATTTTCAAAGAACAATTAAATAAAATTTATATTGAAAAAAAAAAAAAATCTCATTTACTTATTCAATCAGGTTTAAAGTTTGATATCAAAGGAAAAAATAAAAAATTTCAATTATTATTTATACAACAAGTTTTGAATTTTAACATTATAGAAAAAAAGAAAAAAGAAAAAAAAAATAATAATATTGTAAAAATAGAGAAAAAAAAAGATGAATATAAATTATCTGTAAATAACAACTTTGGAATTATATCAAATAAAAAAAAAAAAAATAACTCATTAATTGAAACACAATTTAATATAAATATTTTTTCTAAAAATATTAATCAAT
This sequence comes from Isotricha prostoma, assembly GCA_023807205.1. Taxonomy (NCBI): domain Eukaryota; phylum Ciliophora; class Litostomatea; order Vestibuliferida; family Isotrichidae; genus Isotricha; species Isotricha prostoma. Next base: position 10,658 of record JAJMZS010002985.1, on the reverse strand, counting down.
ACAATAATCCTAATTTAAAAGTTGAAATTGAAAAAAAAAAAGATAATGGTCATGAACCATTAAATTATGAAAATATAAATGATATAAATAGTTTTTATGATAATAATCAAAAAAATAATATCAATCAAAATCAAATAATCGATAAAAAAGAAAATTCAAAATCAAAGTTAAATAAAATTGAAACAAAAACATCAAATTATTCCGGTTATTTTTCTGGATTATCTACTCAAAAAAAGGACTCTGAAAATAATAAATTCAATGATTATTCTTATAATTATGAAATTAATAATCAGCTCATTAAAAAAGATGATCAAAATAAAAAAATTAATTTAAAAATATTCAATAATGGACAAAAGAAATGGATTGAAAATCAAACTTTTCTAATTCTAATTGATAATAAAAATTTTTTCTGTGAAAAGATAAGACTTGCTCCTTTAAATTCAAATGAATCACAAGAAATAGCAATACCTTTAAAGGAAAAAAATAATGTATCAAATGGGAAATATATTTTGGAAATGGAATTTAGAGTAAATAATTTAAAATATGGAAACTCTTTTCAGATTGTTTTTGAAATTCAATAATTTATTTTATATTTAAATAAAAATAAATAAAGATAAATATTATTAATTATTAAGAAAAAAATAAAATATAAAATAAAATATTTTTATTAATTTAAATGCTTAATAAAAAAAGAAATAAATTATCAAAGAAAAAGAAAGAAATAAAAATAAAGGAAAAAAAAGAAAAAATTTCAGAAAATATAAAAAAAGATATTAATGAAATTAAACATTTAACAAATAATATATTTGAATTAAAGAATAAAGTATCATATACAATAGATGGTGAAGGTAAAATAAAAATAATTTCAGGTTCATTAAATTTTAATGGATATATTTTTAATAAACCGAATACAATTTTAAACTTTATTTATTCTGATAATTATCCAATTTTTAAATATGAAAATAATAATAAAGATTGTAAAATTGAATTTATTTCTGGTAAATGTCATTTATATTATGAAAATAAAACATTACTTCGTTTAGAATATATACCTCAAACTTTAAGAGATATTGATTATAATCAATATAAATTTTATTTTATTACTGGAAAAAAGTCAGTTGGAAAAAGTATTTTTATTCCATATATTGTTAATAGAATTTTAAATATTAATAAAAAAGTATTTTATTTGGAATTTGATACTGAACATTCTTATGTTCCTAATAATTTTTGTTTTTCTTTAATTGAAATATTAAGTCCAATTTTATCAAATATTCCAAAATTATCAGAAAATTCATACAAAATAGTTAAATCAATATATATTAGAGATAATAATGATATTAAATTTATTATGAATAAAATTGAAGAATTATTTAATAATAAAGAAATTCAAATTAAAGATTGTTCTATTGTTATTAATTGTTTTTCTAATTGGAATAATAATGCAAATATAATTAATTCACTTATTTATTTGAATCATATCAAAAATAGTGAAAATAGTTGTGTAATTTATTTTAAAAATCAATTTTTAAATTCTGATAATGCAAATAAAGAAAAAAATATTAGTGAATTTGAAAATATTATTTTTAAAGATGTAAATTATAATATCAATAATTTTCCTATATCAATTTATAATAATGAATTTAATAATAAAAAGAAATGTTCTTTAATAATTGCAGAAAATAATTTTGAATATAAATCTGAAAATATAAATTGTGATTTAACAATTAGTGATAAAAAAAATAAAGAAAAATACAACTTATTAATAAGCAATTTTTTAGATAATAATATGAATTTACTTAATATTGATTTTTCAGATATAATATTTCTCCCAGAGAATAATTTTTCTTTATTAAATAAAGAAAATTCAATTCAAAGTATTCTAAATAAATATATTGTAATACTAAAAATCCCAAATAGTTATATTATAAAAATAAATTGTTTAAATGAAATTCAAAATTATGAATTTGGTGGTTTTGGAAGAGTTTTTTCTATTAATTTAAGAGAAAAAATAATCCAAATTTTCACTAATGTAATAAAAGAATATAATGAAAAATGGATTATTTTAGTTGAACATAGATTTAATAAAATCTTAAGAACCAATAAAAAAGATATGTTTTTGAAATATATTTCAAATACATCATTTAATTATAATATAATTAAAGGAGATAATAATGATAAAAAGTTAAAAACTTTTTTAGGCAGAAACAGTTATATTTTTAATTCAAATAATTAAATAATAAAAATAAATTAGTATTTCTAATATAAATTAAATATAAAAACAATAAAATCCAAAAAAAAAAATTTGAAAAAAAATGATATATTTAAAATTAAAAATAACTTATTAAAAAAAAACAAAATAAAAAAAAATGAGTACAGAAATAAATACACATACTCACAATCATTCAACTAAAAAAAAGACAATAAGAATATGTGATGAACATAACTTGCCTCATAAAAAAACATTGAGATTAATAACAGCACCTCCAAAAAAAAGATATATAACTTTAAAAATAAAAGATTATAAAAAACAAGTATCATTCGCAGAATTTCAAAGAGTAAAAGCATTAGATAAAAAGAAATTAATTTCAACAAGAGATGCAACTAAAATTAAAATAAAAGAAACTGATAATCAATATAAAAATAATCAAATTGTTTATGAACCAGAAATAATGAATAAAATTGCAGTTTTAAGAGAAAAAGAATTAAGAACTACTATTTATCATATGTCTAAAGCTTTACAAAGTAAAAGTAGAAGTTTAGAAGAAGAAACTCAGAAATTATATGAAGAAATTTTATTAAATATTAAAAAAATATTTGAGAAAGTATCTAAAGAAATTGATGATAAAAAATTAGAAATTTTACAAAGAATACAAATTAGATTAAATGAATGTGATAATAGACAAAGAAAATTATTAGAAAAAAAAATTGCTGAACAAGAAACAATTTTAAGAAATTTACATACTTTTACTTATGAAATGCAAAGAGTAAGAGAAAATTATGGTATTATTAGAAATAAAATTTCAAATTTAAGTGAAAAAAATTTTGAACTTGAACAAAGAATAAAAGTAGAAGATCAAAAATATGATAAAATATATTCTTTATTAAGAGAATATAAAGTAAGAATAAATAATATGGCACATACAATTGATAATTATAAAAAAGAAGAAAAAGAAAATGAAAATAAAAAATTAAATGAAAAAAATCATAAAGAATTTGAACCAAAATCACTAATTTTAAATAATATAGAAACTGAATATACAAATAATAAAGTTATAACTACAAATAATAATAAAAATAATTTAAGACCAAAAACTGCTCATGAAAGTATTGCTATTGATTTAATGAATAAATCAATTAAACAATTTACTAATAAAGCAAATTATTATGATAATTTAAATTTTCAAGAAATACCTGATAATAAATTATATAATTGTTTAATTAAAATTATTGATGGTATGAAAAATTCAAATGATTATAAAATTGTTAGTGGAGTTAATAATACTTTATTATCTAATAATATGAAAATTTTACCTTTACAAAATAAGGAGTTTAGAAAAGATTTTATGGATAAATTATTTAATGATTATGAATTGTTATCTGCTTTTGAAAAAGGGGAAAATGAATTCGTTAATAAACCTTTTAATAAACGTCTTTTTGAAAAATAAAAAAATATAAATTTTTTTTTTAATTTATTTCTTTCAGTGGTTTTATTTTTCTAAAAAAAATAAAGAAAGTATTAAATTTTTATAAATAATATATTATATATATATGAAAATATGTTTACTTTTTAAAAAAATAAATATTTTTATAATATGCTTTCCTAATAAATATAATTTTTATATTCATTGAATTCATTTATGGATTAATAAGAAATTCATTTGAATTATTAACAGATTAGGCACATGAATATATGAATTTAGTTTTTAAGAATTCAAGTTTTCATTAATAAAAAGTCATTTTAAATAAAAAAAATTAATTATAAAACAAAATTTAAAAATGGAAAAATTACAAAAAGAAAACGAAATAAAAAAAGAAAAAGAACCAGAAATAAAAAAAGATATAAACAATAAAGAAAATCAAAAAGAAAATGAAAAAGAAAAAGAAGAAATAAACCCAATAGAAAAATTTATTGGAAAATCCTATTTAAAAATAGGAAAAGACCTTCAAAATTCTCATGAAAAAATATTAAAAAACATATTAAATTCTCGTAGTATACCAAACGAAACCTTAAATCAAAACACAATAAATTTCATATTAAATACAATATCAAATATGGATAGTAACAATAGCCCAAATCATATAGGAATAGGAGAAAGAGAAGGAAGAATAATATCAAATATAGTATTAAATAGAAATTATGGTTTAGTTCATGGAATGGGAAGATCAGGAAATATTAATGATTTACAACCAAAAGCAGTTGGGAGTTCTTTATTAGTTCAATTAACTAATTCACTTACTAAAAATTTATTACATTCTATTGGATTAAATTTTATTAATAATATATTAATTTTACCTTTTGCTACTGGAATGGCTATTACAATTTCTTTTCTTACTTTAAGATTATTAAAACCTAATTCAAAATATGTTATTTGGAGTAGAATTGATCAGAAAACTTGTTTTAAATGTATTATTACTAGTGGATTTATTCCTATTATTATTAATCCTATTGTTAATAATGAAAATAAAAATAATGATAATGATAATTATAAAAATGATTTTGAATTAAAAACTGATATTGAAAGTTTTAAAAGAGAAATTGATAAAATTGGAGTTGATAATATTTTATGTGTTTTTAGTACAACTTCTTGTTTTGCACCAAGAAATTATGATGATATAATAACATTAAGTCAAATATGTAAAGAAAAAAATTTATTTCATATTGTAAATAATGCTTATGGAATTTATTGTACAAAAGTAACAGATATTTTAAATAAAAGTAATAAAATTGGGAAAGTTGATTTAATTATTTCTTCAACTGATAAAAATTTTATGGTTCCTGTTGGGGGTTCATTAATTTATTCAAGTAATTATGACTTAGTTGAAAAAGTTAAAAAAAATTATCCTGGAAGAGCATCAATTTCTCCTTTATTAGATTTATTTATTTCATTTCTTGAAATGGGAAAAAATAAATATTTATATTTAATAAAAGATAGAAAGGAAAAATATAAAAAATTAACTGAAAAATTAAAGTTAATTGCAGAAAAATTTGAAGAAAAATTATTATTACCAAGTGATAATAAAATTTCAATTGGGATTACTTTAGGAAATATAATTAAAAAAGCTAAAGTTGATAATAAAAAAGATATAACTGAAATAGGTTCTTTATTTTATAATAGACAAATTAGTGGTGTTAGAATTTTAACAAAAAATGAAAAAGAAACTGAAATTTGTGGTTATAAATTTAAAAATTATGGTTGTAGTACTGATGATTATAAATATTTACCTTATATGACTTTTGCTTGTGCTATTGGAATTACTGATCAAGAAATAGATGAATTTTGTATTAAATTTGAAAAAATAATTAATGAATATATTAAAAATAAAAATAAATAATATTTCTTTTTTTTTATTTAATTTAGTTAAATAAGAAATTATTTATAATTTTTTTTGCAATTTTATTTTAAAAAAATTACAAGTTTTGTTAATTATTATAATTATAATTAATATATATAAGAAAATTAATTATATAATGGGACAAAAAACATCAAATTTACAAAATAGTATTAGTTTATCAATAAATAATGAAACAACAATAGTAAATGATGATGAAGAAAAAGTAACAAAAAATTCATTTGAATTAATAAATGTAATAGGAAGAGGTGGATTTGGTAAAGTATGGAAAGTATATGAAAAGAAATACAAAAAAATATATGCAATGAAAGAAATGTCAAAAGTAAAAATAATAGATAAAAATAGTATATTATCAATTAAAAAAGAAAGAGAATTATTATCAAAAATATATCATCCGTTCATAATAAATATGTATTATTCATTTCAAGACAGACATAATTTATATATAATTATGGATTACTTAAAAGGAGGAGACTTAAGATTTAATATGAGTAAAAATAAAGGTTTCAACGAAGAACAAACAAAATTTATAGTGGCATGTATTATATTATCATTAGAATATATTCATAATAATAATATAATACATAGAGATTTAAAACCAGAAAATTTATTATTTAATAAAAAAGGTTATATTAAATTAACTGATTTTGGAATATCAAAAATATATAATAAATATTTAAATAATTCAAATGATACAAGTGGAACTCCTGGTTATATGAGTCCTGAAGTTTTAAATAATTCAAATCATAATTTTTGTGTTGATTATTATGCTTTAGGTGTTATTATTTATGAAATATTAGTTGGAAATAGACCTTATAAAGGAAATAATAGAAAAGAAATTAAAGAAGATATTTTAAGTAAACAAGTTTTGGTTACTAAAAAAAATTTAAATAAAAAAAAATGGAGTCATGATAGTGGAGATTTTATTAATAAATTAATTCAAAGAAAACCTAATGAAAGATTAGGTTTTAATGGAATTAATGAAATTAAAAATCATCCTTGGTTAAAATATTTTAATTGGAAAGATTTATATCTTTTTAAATTGAAAGCTCCATATATTCCTAAGTCTTGTGATGATAATTATGATACACAATATTGTAATTTAAATATTAAAAATGGGATTAGTACTTTAGATAGGTATATGAAAATTGAACTTAGTGATGATTATAAAAGTTGCTTTAATGATTTTGAATATTATGATAGAAGAAAAGATAATAATATTAAAAATATTAAAAATGAAGAAAGTTGTTTTAATCAATTAAATATAAAAAAAAATATAATTGATATTTCAAATAAATTTATCAATAATAATTCAAATGATAATAGTACTGAAAATAATATTAATAATAATTCTAATAATAATTCTAATAATTTTGAAAATAATAGTACATGTGAAGGAAGTATTGTTAATGGAAAATTAAATAAAAAAAGTAAAAGTAGAAATATTATAATTGAATCAAAGAATTATGATAAAGATATTGATGATGGTAATTCTATAATTATAAGTAAAACAAATCAATTTAAAACTTATGTAAATCCACATTTAATTTATAAAATTCTTGATGTTAAAGAAAAAAATGCTTTTTATTCTAATACAAAAGATGATGAAAATATATCATTAAAATATAAAAAATTAAATTATCATAAAACTAATAATTCAAAAATATTTTATTTGAATCATAGTAAATTATTAAGTTCTGGTAGAATAAAACAATTGAATATTGATGAAAAGAATAACGAAAATAATATAAATAAAATTATTGTAAATAAAAAAATAGGGAAATAAATAATTTGAAGAAAAAAGATTTAATATTTTTATTTGTAATTATATATACTGTATTTATATTTATTTATTTTTAATGTCAATTCATATGTTTTTTTTATGTCTAAATTTATTTTAATTCATTAAATAAAAATTTTAATAAAATATCTATTTATTTTTAAGTAAATAAACAATATTATTAAAATGTCATATATTTCTTTATTATTGCCTGCTTTCCATTTTAATTCAATAGATAAAAATGAAATAAAAAAATTATGTAGTATTCAATTTAATATTAAGGAAGAAAATTTTGAATTAATTGATATAAATGATAAAACTACAAATATAAATTATGTAGTTAAATTTAATAAAAGTATTTTAAGTCTTGATTCAATTGAAAATTTAATATATCAAAGAGATTGTAATAAAAGTTTTTCAGATAAAACTTTTGAATCACTTAAATTAATGATGGATAAATTATCTGATTTACAAAATCAAATTAAATCATATAAAGAAAAAAATACAGAAGAAATTAAAAATAATTTACTTAATGATAATTTAAAATTAAGAGAATTATTAGAAAATCAAATTGAAGTTTCCGAAAATTTTAGATTATCAACAGAAAAAACATTAAATAAAATAAAAGAAGATTTTGAAATGATGGTAAAAGAATTGGAAAATATGAGAAAAAATTCACAAAAAAATGGAAATCAAAATGAAAATAAAACTTTTGATTTACATTCAAATAGAATAAATATTTCAATGGGAAATAAATTTAGACTTAATACAAATAGTTTAGATAAAAATAATCATAATAATGTTCCAAAACTAAATTTCAAATAATAATAATAATTAATTAAAGTCAATTTATATAAAAATGTAGTATATAATATTTCTATATTAATAAAAAAAATTAAAATTAAAAACAATTTTATAATTAATTAATAATAAAAATAAAAAAATAACTTGAAAAATTTATACATAAATTAAAATGTTTATTTTTATAAGAAATGGAACTTTTTCTTTCAGAAAAACATCCATCACTTCAATTAGATACTACAATAAGAGTAAATTTATATGAAAATTTAAAAAATCAATATATACCATATAACTTTAAAACACCATCAGAAATATATTTAAATATGTCAAATGAAAATGAAAAAAAAATAAGATATTATTTTTCAAAATTTATAATAAAATGTGGTATTTTATTACAATTAAAACAAACAACAATATTAACAACATTAAAAATTTTAAATTTCTTTTATTGGAAAAGAACAATAACAGATTTTGAACCATTTTATATAATTTGTGCCTCAATTGATTTAGGTTGTAAGACTGAAGAAACACCTAAAAGTTTAAATGAAATAACAAATTTATCATTATTTCTTTTTAACTGTGAAAAAAATAATTATAAAGGAAAAATTACAATTGATAATTATAAAATGGAAAATTTTAATAAAATAAAAGAAAATATAATAAATATAGAATTAATAATAATGAAAGAATTAGGTTATAATATGGAATTTTATTCTAATCATCCTCATAAATATTTAATTCATTTTTTAAAATATATAAATAAATCAAGAGATTTATTACAAAAAAGTTGGAGTTGTTTAAATGATATGTATAGAACTTCATTAATAGTTAATTATTCACCTAATTCTTTAGCATGTGCTGCAATATTTCTTGCTGCTAGATTAAATTATTTTTTCCTTCCTCAAAAAGTTGAATGGTGGAAATTATTTAAAGTTAATTATGATGATATTTGTAATATTGTTTCTGAAACTTTACTTTTATATGAAAATAATCAAGTTTCTTTAATTGAAGTTAAGGAATTATTAAATCATAAAAATGATAAAAATGATATTAAAAATAATAATAATAGTTATAATAATAAAGATATAAATAATAATGATAGAAATCATAGTGATAGAAATGATAAATATAAAAAGAATTATAATATGAAAAAAAGTAATAATGATTATAATTATTATAAGAAATATTATGATAGAAGAGATAGAGATGAATATAATAAAAGAGATAGAAGTAGAGAAAGAGAAAGAGAAAGATCTTATTCTCGAAATTATAGACATCGTCATCATCATCATCATTATAATTATTATTCTGATAAATATAATTATTAATGATTATATTTAAAATATAATAATCTAATATTTTGAAATGAATATTAGTTAAAAAAAGATTTTGAGAAATCAAAAATAATTAAAAATATATATAAATAAAATAAATATTACAAAATTAAAAAAAAATAATTTTTTACATTCATTTAATTAAAAATTAATATTAAATATTATATTCTCATTTTATTAAATCTACTTATAAATTAAATTCCAAAAACATAAACAAAAAAAAATAAATAATAAAATTATAATAAAATAAAATTTAAGTTACAATGTCAATAGAAGTAGAAGAAAACAAAGATCAATCAATTAATGAAAGAAACAAAGTAATAGATGAATTTGTGAATGATTTGGATAATAAAGATAAAAATAAAGAAAATGAAAAAGAAGAAGAAGATGAATTTGATAAAGCAGAAAAAGATTATGAAAAAAAAAAAAAAGAGGAAGGAAAAAATGGAGAAAATGAAGGAGAAAATGAAGATGAAAATGAAGATGAAAAAAAAGAAGAAGAAGAAGAAGTTGATGATGTTATAAGAAAACCTTTTTATGAACAAATCGAAGAAAATGAAAATAATAACAATAATACTAAAACAAAAAAAGAAATGCCAATTGAAAAAGATTTTTATCCTAATTTATATCCTCATCCTGAAAAAATTTATTTAGATGAAGCCCAAAAAATCAGAGAAAAAGAAAAAATATTAAGTTTATATGATAAAAAAACTGGATTTTTTAAACCTCCAAAAAATAAAAATGAACAAAATAAAGACAATAAAAATGAAGAAAATGAAAATGAAAATCAAGACAATAAAAATGAAGAAAATGAAAATGAAAATCAAGAAAATAAAAATGATGAAAATAAAGAGAATGAAAATAAAGACAATGAAGATAAAGAAAATGAAAATAAATTAAAAGAAATTGAAACAAATGAAGATGCATATAAAGAAGAAGAAGAAAAGGATGATAAAAACGGACCAAAATTAAAAGGAAATAAAGAAGAAGAGAATTTAGAAAATAAAGATAATAATGTAGAAAATATAGAAGTTAATATAGAAAAAGTAGAAGAAGAACATGTAAATAAAGAAGGTGAGCAAATAGAAAAAGAAGATGAAAATGATAAAATAGAAAAAGAAGAAAATGATAAAATAGAAAAAGAAGAAAATGATAAAATAGAAAAAGAAGAA